>CM060962.1:77489411-77546911 GCA_030765045.1 Tenodera sinensis | reverse complement strand
CTTGCTTGCTTGCTTGCTTGCTTGCTTGCTTGCTTGCTTGCTTGCTTGCTTGCTTGCTTGCTTGCTTGCTTGCTTGCTTGCTTGCTTGCTTGCTTGCTTGCTTGCTTGCTTGCTTGCTTGCTTGCTTGCTTGCTTGCTTGCTTGCTTGCTTGCTTGCTTGCTTGCTTGCTTGCTTGCTTGCTTGCTTGCTTGCTTGCTTGCTTGCTTGCTTGCTTGCTTGCTTGCTTGCTTGCTTGCTTGCTTGCTTGCTTGCTTGCTTGCTTGCTTGCTTGCTTGCTTGCTTGCTTGCTTGCTTGCTTGCTTGCTTGCTTGCTTGCTTGCTTGCTTGCTTGCTTGCTTGCTTGCTTGCTTGCTTGCTTGCTTGCTTGCTTACTTACTTACTTACTTACTTACTTACTTACTTACTTACTTACTTACTTACTTACTTACTTACTTACTTACTTACTTACTTACTTACTTACTTACTTACTTACTTACTTACTTACTTACTTACTTACTTACTTACTTACTTACTTACTTACTTACTTACTTACTTACTTACTTACTTACTTACTTACTTACTTACTTACTTACTTACTTACTTACTTACTTACTTACTTACCTACTTACCTACTTACCTACTTACCTACTTACCTACTTACCTACTTACCTACTTACCTACTTACCTACTTACCTACTTACCTACTTACCTACTTACTTACTTACCTACTTACCTACTTACCTACTTACTTACTTACTTACTTACTTACTTACTTACTTACTTACTTACTTACTTACTTACTTACTTACTTACTTACTTACTTACTTACTTACTTACTTACTTACTTACTTACTTACTTACTTACTTACTTACTTACTTACTTACTTACTTACTTACTTACTTACTTACTTACTTACTTACTTACTTACTTACTTACTTACTTACTTATTTATTTATTTATTTATTTATTTATTTATTTATTTATTTATTTATTTATTTATTTATTTTTATTTTTGTTTTTTTTTCGATAAACTTGATTAATAATTTCTATTATCTACTATTCGGTATGAATAGCATAGATAAATTTTAATTAGTATACGCGTACAACCTATCACAATATCTCTAACAGTAAAAAAAGCACTGACCACGTATTGACCTTCGATAATTAGTCAGAACATATACAGCCGACAGACCATTGTTATGAAACCAAAAGCTTGCCACTAATAATGTGGATATACAGCACAAACAGTTGCTTGTAAGGTTTGAATTTTATTGCTTTATCTAGTACAAAAGGTATTTTTAGACGTAACAATTGTGCAGTGGTTTAAGATCGAGTTCATTTTTGCATTTATAAGACCATAGGGCTGTTAGGTTATGTTTCCAACTTCCGCTAACCGTGCCTGATTAAGCACAGTGACCGCTCGCATTATCAGCAGTGTTGTGTATTTCAAGGAAACAAGCATAGACATTACCCACATCATCAATTTCTATGTCACTCGTGGATACTCAAGTAAGATCATTCGCCACGTGTAAAACATACCTGTGTACGTTTGAGTTATATATGTCTGGTTACAGTGAAGCTTCCAAGACTTCAAGCTTATTGTTAGTGTTGCATTGAGTTGTTTGTGCCAGTGAAAATATCGAACGAGAACACAAGTTAACATGACAGTGGAAATTCAATTGGATGTGTTAAAGAGACTGGACAAAGTGGAACATATTAATGCATAATTAATTTTAGAATATGTTATACCTTTGTTTCCTATATTGTACTCGAATATGTATTTATGTAATTTGCAGTACTATGTTATGGATTATGAATAACTGATCCCTTATTCCCTAAAACTCGACATTTGGGTAACTTGACAGCCTCTCAGGCCACATTAGGTGGAGTTATCTGGAGTCCACTATATTATTTTAGTAGTCAGGCTTCGACATCAGTTTTTAGGCAGTGGGATGTTAGTGGTTTATCTACTTGAGCATTGTGATAGAATGCGTTGTCAACTATTAGGACAGAATTTTAAGAAAGGTTAGGAGTGGGCGGGCGTGTATCTTGTTTTTTTTTTTTTGTTTTTTTTTGTTTTTTTTTTTTTCCCTCCTTTTTGGCGGGGGTGGGTGTACTAACTAGACGAACAGATATCTTTCTTATTGTTTGCTCCTTGTCATGAACATTCAATACTATATCGCGACTCCGTCTAAGCAAGATTTTCCCTTTTAATTTCGACATAATTGGAGGCATAGTATTGCAATTAGCCGCACTAAATCCGGACGCAACTCTTGCGCACAAGTCTCGCCAGGGAAATTGACTTATGTCCTTGAGGACTAGCCCAGTCAGCAACTCCCCCTGATGTTTCAATACTTGCAAGCAGCGCATGGTGCTGATCACACAAAATCAGCATTACAATGTTTACTACGTTACACACTTCCAGCAATCTGGTGATAGGTACAGTCCCCAATAAAACTGTTTCGTGCGAGTTGTGTCCGAATTTAGTGTTGTTAATTGGAATACCATGCCTCCCATTATATCGAGATTAAAAGAGAAAACTTTGCATAGCCAGAGCCGTGAAGTAGTATCGAATGTTCACCAGTTGTGTTACATAGTTTATTAATTTTTTCTGTGAAAGTTTTAATGACACACAAACTTGCATCTTTGATTCCAAATAACTATGTTTAAAGGATTATATGCCACATTTAAAACGTTCATCACGTGGGAGACTCCAACTGAGACTTATTTTCATTGACCATGATTGTTTAGCTAGTGGTCTGGATAATAAACTGCTTCCTGTGTTGTGCGGCTTCTGGACAGGGTTGCCAACACAAACGCGGTCGCCGGTTTCATAGTTAAATTTTGCAATGTAGCATATCTCCACACATAACTTCTTTGACCAAGCTATGGATACACTAAACTCGCATGTCACACGAACAGGAACTAATAAGGATAATAAGTTATTTGAACGCATCCACTCTCAACCCATACCCACCTTGAAATTAAAGAACGGCATCATTTAAGTGTAATCAACAAGTTGGTAAGTCCAAAGTCTGCAACAGAATGTACAGCTTCCACTTCCATCTCTAATAACAGTACATGTGTTTTTTGCACAAGAAGGAAATTCCACCATTGTTTAAGTTTAATACTAAGCTTTATTGAATATAAGTTTTCTATTTACCATAAAATTTTCTTCGGTGAAGATGCATTCGTATTATCCAAGCGAACAATAAAATAACATGCACTAAAAATAAATACAGGTGGCGCATAGCAAGCTCCCTAGTTTTAACTCTATGTCTTGGGAACATATGGAGCCATACAGTTGGTAATACCATTGCAATGAAGGGTAGGAACGATGCAGTTTTGTTTTGTTTTGTTTAATTCTGGGTTAGTAGTTATGGAGCGTTGGTCACTGGGGCATCGTGCGTTTGTTTCACGAGAGTAAGTCTGTTGCGACAACGCAGAGATTATTTCGCGTTCATTTCAATGTGTCAAGGCATGGTCCAATAACTTCACGGAAAACAATTATGCAAGGGTGAATAAGTTTCCGACATATGGTAGTGAGTGTCCTAGACATTAAACATGCTCCACCGAATACAGTGCGTACACCAGAAAATGCTGCTCGAGTGAGGCAAGCTTTTGAACGCAGTCCTCGTCGTTCAGCTAGTAAACAATAGAGTATTGGGCATTTCTCGAAGATTTAGGATGAACTCGGAAGGATTGGAATGGATCCAAAGAATGTTTACTTTCAGCAAGACGGTTGGAGTGCATGGCGTTCCTCGCAGCGGGGTTAAAATCCCCATGCTGGTACCGGGGATCGAACCCGGTCCTCCACGCCAGAGGCAAGCATGCTACCAACTGCGCTACGGAGGTGGTCAATAATTTCACTACAAGAGGTAAATAAATGGCATGCTTTATACTTTCAATTGGTACATTTGTTATGTTCCTCTCCTATCTGAGTAATTAGGCATAAGCCTCCAAAACTAGGGAACATGCTATATACCATGCTATATAAAAATAAACTACTTACAGATTATTAGACCTCGGACTTTTAGTTCCTAAAAATCAAAATAGGTTCTAAAATCACAAGAATAGGTGAATAAAACATGACATTTTGTTTCCCATTAGAAATTAGCCGAAACATTTGACAATGTCTTTATTGTACTATCTTTCACAAAAGTAAATACCCACCTTCAGCTAAACCTGCACGAAGAGTCACCTAAACCTCAGGCGTACTTGCAGAGATGGTATGAGAATTAAATTAATCTTTCGCACAGGTTTAGCTGAGGATGGGTATTTAATTTTGTGAAAGATAGTTTATGTCCATAATTAGAGTTCCATTCAGAAACTGCGCCGCTTATAACACCATCTTATATGCCGAAAATGAGCGTTCCCCAACAATTATTGATGTCACTGGAGTATATTTCAATGTTTATGTTATATGCAAGGGAACAGGATATGCATGTTCAAGTGTTTTGCCGGACAAGATGTCAACAACTGCACGGATAACTGTCAGTCCTGGGTTTGTTTGAACCGCTGATTTGAGTTTTTCAGAAATCTTTTCACCAACATAACCAGGAACCAAGTTGATTATTTCTGTCATCCCTTCTATAAATCCCAGTTACGTGTAAACCAGTTTGCCTGAAGACTCCAGAGCATTTATAGTGGGGACCAGAAATATATAAGTATAATGTAATTTGACGAATGCAATACCATGGATAATTGTTGGATTCTGCAGAAGCTCTTTAGCTGAAATACTGCACACTATATCCTCCCCCAGTCTCAAAACAATGTTCTTAATGCTCTCCACATTATGCATTGCTCGCTGTAATTGTTGTCAAGATATGACTGGCATATAGGCTTACACGGAATTTCCATATTACCAAATGAAGAAATCGAAAAATGTGAAGTTAAGTAAAATGGGTTCTAACCTGAAATTAGCTATTTCTAGACATCCAATTCCATAATTAGTACATATACAACTTTTATTTTCTGTGCATCATGAGGAACAAAATAGGCTTTTACCTAAAATCCGAGGTCTGCAGATTATACTACATAACCTTTGTTGTTAGTATTAACATTCAACTGTTAAACGTTTGCTTTCATTTCTTGTATTTATATTATTGTTATACATCATTTCTTATTATTGTTGTTGCTGTTATTATTATTATTATTATTATTATTATTATTATTATTATTATTATTATTATTATTATTATTATTATTATTATTATTATTATTATTATTATTATTATTATTATTATTATTATTATTATTATTATTATTATTATTATTATTATTATTATTATTATTATTATTATTATTATTATTATTATTATTATTATTATTATTATTATTATTATTATTATTATTATTATTATTATTATTATTATTATTATTATTATTATTATTATTATTCAATGTTTGCAGCTCCCTAATCGGTAGATGTCCTAGATCCGTCTTTATCGTCACTAGGTCATTTCATTTAGATAAACTCAGGTTCCACTAGGGATACAAAGTTTTACATGGGTAAGGTTCAGGCTAAAGTGTTTGGGGATGAAGGTTCACCCAGAGCCAAAGCCCTCCTTCCAGTACCGGAGAAAGGAGACAATTAAATAGTACTCTTCACCGTTGGTCTTTTTGTGAGACAAAGGGGGCCCTTCCCCCTGCACGAACAAGGACGGAAGTGGATGGGTCACTTATGCGCGCCAACCCTAAGGGAGAAGACTACGGAATACTTCGGTAGGGTCGACATCGACAGCGCTGGCACGTCGAGACCAACCCAAACCAAGAGCTACCAAATCCAAAGAGAGGGGCTCAGACTTTCGGTTCGACGCACTTTTAGTAACGTCAGAAGTAGCACGAGTGCTAGGGGTTCACAGCACCCGCATCACAGCAGCTGAAGGGATCGGAACGCCACTCTTAAGGGTGTGTTAAAAGCACAGTCCGTTTTACCAGTTTATCACGAATGATGCAACTGGCTGTCGCTGAGTCGTAGCCGATATCTGATTTAACGACACCGCTGGCCGAAAAAACAATAAACTGGAATCTCCTCTTTCATTGGTTCGAGGCACATGGTTTATTTTTTAAACATATTTTTTAAAGTGGTACTTATCTACCATTTTGTACTCCGAATTCTTCGATACTTCAAAGAAAAAGTCATCACATTTATACTCTTTAGATTAGTGAGGTAAATCTTACCACCTTTTTATGGGGCAGTCTTACTATGAAAATTGGTAATATTGTTAAACTGGACAGTGCCCTTGTGTCCAAACCCTGTGATTCATTTCTCTGCAATTATGTGGACATTTTTTCTCCATTTTTACTATGAACATTTTCTTCTGTGAATATTGTTTTCTCATAGGTATAGGTGATACGTTTCCTGACAAACCACTGAAGATAGCTGAAACAATTTTAGGATGACTAAAAACACTTAAAATGTTGTTGTGGATACACTTTCATGTGAATAAGATAGTTTATCAGTCTCCCCTTAAAGGTAATTGCAGTTCAGTTTAACGTTTGGCCTGGTGCATAGTGGGGATAATGTTACGTGAAGCTGGTGGTTGACTGTATTTACTGTGTGTAGTTGCCATGATATATGCTACATAAAAACCATTTTTATGCCAAGATTCTGTCAAACAGGGTCACAATTGAACTGTTAGCTTGAATTTACATAGAAGTTCTCTGTTATCGACTTCGTAACGCATCCTCAATTAATAGATCATTAGAGAAATTCGAGTATAATAGGTCCCTGTTGGGCAAAAAGAAGCACAGACAGCCAACAGGTCTAACCTTGAAAAAAATTAGACGAGCTGTCGTGGAAAGAAGTCCAAAGAAATTGCTGCCTCACATTACAATGTCTTTTTGTTGACAGGATAATGGACTGGTCCATTCACTCCCCGGATCCAAATTGCCATTTGTGAGGAGTGCTTAAAGATAAGATGTGTACAGCAAATTCCCATAATTCCCATAATTGGAAGGCTAATCCTGGTATGACTTTTCAACATTTTTGCTGCAGAAATTGGTCCAGTGTTGAGTAATGTGCTCAACAGGTAATAGGCATAATTTCGAATGCTTCTTATAACGAAACGTAAACGTTTCATATTCTTTTATTTATCATTGTAAGCTTTATCTAAGCGACAAACGGTTCCTCACTATGGCACTAACGGATCCATATTCCCATGCCGTGGGAGAGGCGGCCTCCCAGCTACGTCATTCAAGAGAAAACTAGACCTGCATAATGTCGCTAACCAATTTTATAAATGTTTGCTATCCATCTCTGAAACAGCCTGACAAGAGAAACGCCGATCATATGGGCCCGTGGCGGATCTCAATAACTACATAAGCGATAGAGTAGGTATAGCCGATTCAAACACACACCTAGACCCAAAATGGGTGCTGTACTACCATGCCATATGAAAGTAACTAAATTAGTACTTCAGGGTGGTCTGAATTACACTTCATACAACTAGCATGTGTCGTTTTAATTAATACATTTAAACATCTAACGTTTCTTCTACCGCCTATAGTAGGTAGATGAGGTACCAAAAGAAAGAACTGGTGCCCAAAAACAGGTACTTCTTGTAATATAGCAAAGAATTAAATCCTGGCCTTGTTACATTCAATTACATATATTTCGTATATTGCGAATTCTATTTTAATACGATCCCTACCTTTCTTCATAAAATACTAACTCTTAATTTCTGGTCTATGGTCAATAATTCTTCCAGACTTTTAGGAAAACAATAGCACTTAGTGTTATTTGTGCCGCAAAATCGAAGAGTGCCACTGATGTTGCTTTGTTAGTGTTTTAACCGCCGCATAATCATACAATGTTCAGGAATATCGGCCGAGATTGTCATTATATTAATGCAAAAGACCTTATCCAGTATTATTTCGTTAGCCACTACACATAACAATAAAAGCTTTTAGTGTTTAGAAACTGCGAATGGTACTGTTTTATGTGCGATATAACTCCTTGTTGTTGGAAATAAACAGCTCTCTAAGAGGTAGGATTTGCCTCACTACGGGGATCATAAAATAATCTCCCTCCTTATGATATAGGTGGAAGCTCTAGGGTTGTTATGCGCGTTATTAAAAACAGAAATACTGAGAAATTTATAGTAAGGTAATAACAACACAAGAGCGTCAATAATCCATGATTTTCAGAAATGGTAGAACTATTCTCTCTGAGCAATAAAAACTAATCCCTCCTCATCTGTGGCGTAGGTTTAATTATTTTTACAGGGGCTATCCAGAAATTCAACCGTCTCCGAGAAACTTAACCTTGCATAATTACATCAGCCGCTCTGTATTTTGTTCAGTGGAAGGATTTATTAAATCAATTATTGTTCTTGGGTCTGCAGACATTCAGAACCTTCGTTTGGACGCGTGGCCGGCCAAATGGACATTTTGTTGGCAAGCGTGCTGTTTACCAGCGGGGTCCAATAATCATAGCCCCTTAAATCCAAGCGCATAGTTTTGCCATACAAGTTATAACTACATAAACCACAAACATTCGTCATAGAGGACATTTAAGATTATCTCCTGATGCTGCCACACATCTTTCACACATGTTAAGAGAATTTGCATCAACACTTCTTTAATCTTCATGGCCATGCAAATATATTCATGCTTAGTCTGTGAAAATAAACATATAGATAAATACGCGGCTCAACAGAGTGATCACAAATATTATCAAACACCAAAGTGTAAAAGTTAAAGGCATCTGAACGCTAGTCAATATTCGCCCAGAACACTGCTGCCAAGCGTAGTAGGTGTTGTCAGGTCCCGCGTTAGTTCTTGACGAATGAAACTTTTAAATGAGAGGTTAGGTGCGAGTCACTTACTCAGCTTTACGGAAGCACTGGCACACAGAATCAGAAACGACAATCAGATGTTGTGTACGCTGTTCTCCTGTTCTTGCGCTGAAGAAGTACAGTATCTAAAGCGCATCTCACCCTTAGAAGACAGTACACGTTAAATGGAGCGCAGTGTTGCAACATGTACTAGTTGCGAATCTTTCTCCGCGCGTGACCCCCAGGTGGACGGAGTCCTGTACTTAGTCCTTCAATTGCTGCTTGATGGGCACTTTTAACTTTAGTATCCCTGCACGTCTTTACCACTGTATGACCTAAATTTACAAATAACTGGTCTGTATAAGCAATTGATTTCCCCCTGGTCCCTAAACCTTTTTATGTCTTTTAGATATTTATGTCGCCATCTGATGGCATCGTCTCTTTCTATTAATATGCAGTTGTTACCCCTTCTTTCATATTCGAACCTCAAGTCATGTAAGAACCCACTAAGAGTTGCCCTTGAGAAATTTGGTAGGGTCTCACCACTGTTGACCCGTGACAAAATGATATTTAGCGTGGGTGGAATATTTGCAAACTGTAAAGAATGAACAATGCGCCGCACTCCACTTTGCACTATTCAATCATATTGCGTTAACCTAGCGTTTTTTCCCGCCCTTTTTGCTTTCTTTTTCGATGGCGTTCTTAGAGGTCCTTTCATTACTTCCTTTTTAATCCTCTACACTACTGCTTCTGAACACCCGATAGCCTTAGCTGTTTCTTTTACTGCCTTACTTACACGCATTTTACCTGAAAAACAATCCAACACATTCATAATTATTTGGCGTCCCTTACTTCTTAATTTACCAATATATCGTCTCTTCCTAGCTTCCCCATCCATAACTACAAATATTTACGGAAAATGTTAAATAAATAACGCAATAACAGGTCACAGATTCCACACAGTTACACACACGACTTCTTTCGAACTCATGTTAGTGTTGCTCCTTATACTATCTTCTGTGTCACACCTGGCGCGAGAATACGCTGAATAGATGAATACCTTTTGTTTGCCTTACTCGATGAAAGAAAGAGGTTACAGCCTTTTGGTTTATTTTAAAATCTTTCTCCAACCCCTCGCAACATTTTTTCTCGCTTGGTCCCCGATGTAAACTCAATAACAAAAAAGTTTCACACTGCGTAACTTTTCCAGTGCACAGGTATAACATTTTCCGAAAACATTTAATTTAAAATAATTTAACACTTAATTGAGTAAACATAGAGAATTCAAAGTTGACAGGTAGTAGCACTATAGTTTACTCTACCTAAGAACAAAATATAGACGTATTCTAGCAGTTAGTTTGTTAGTTAGTGCGTGGTGAGCATAGAAATAGCAAATATCGGACTTCTATCGAAAAAAAAAACAAAAACGTTTTCTGAAGAAATATGGGCCTATAGAAATGTGTAACGACTCTAAAATGGATATAACCTGATAGAGAAAAAAATTCTGCGTAGGATAATGTGTTCAAACCTGAAATTTATAATAACTCAATATTTACACCACGCTATTAGGAACCTGGCAACAGCGCGAGGATAGAAAAGGACGAGGCTAATGGCAATTTGTATGTGCCAGATAGAGACAGATATATCCCATTTACTCCATACTGTCATCTAAGGGTGAGACAAGGTATACAAAGAAAATTATGACACTTCCGGTGATGTCAGCCTACATGTAACTACACCATCTATCTCTGTAACCGTTTACTCTTAATTTGCTTGTATTTCTTCTATTCCCGGTATTTGTTCCTCGGCTTCTTCACCTGAATTGTGTATTTTTCATTATCTCCCGTTAAAACACTGGCAATGAGTGAACCCGGCTACACAAAATTTGCAGCCAACTGTACTCTGTGGTCTCTTCGAAACATAACGTATGGAAGCATAGCTGTTTGTTATCGTAACATAAACTATGATCGATGCCAATGAAAAAAGGGCTTGACAGTTCGCAATGAGAGAGAGGCGACGTTGCCGCTTATCGCGACCACGTGCAGAGCGCGTTAGGATTATGTGGACCAAGACAGGTGGAGTTTGCTTGGAATATACAGTGGGTGTTATTTATATTCGTATTCGAAGGCAATAGTAAAACAGTGAATCTACATGCAAGTATGTATCAGTGTAAATATTTACGTTAACAAAAGTCATACCTGTGAAACATTGATGCTTATTGTGATGGGAAAATGCCACTGATATCCAAATCGCTTGCCTCATTGCTGTTGTTGCTGGAATTAACCGTGGGAATGACAAGCTGTTCTATCCTTGCTTCTAAAATTCATTTTCCGATGCTGCACTTGTTACTGCCTTTGTCTGAGTAACAACTTTATCACTATTTTCAGCTTTTCCCACAGAACGCATTAACTGAATCGCTTAGGTTTGAAAGGGATCGACTGCACAAGTCATAAAGTTGAGGAAACTAAAAAAAGACAAGAAAAAATACTCTTTATAGCTTGATGATAGTTTTGATTTAAGGTACAGTGGATACCAAGTATCTCACCAAAAAATAATGTTTTATGTTACACACCTTTGTAAAAATGTTTTTTTTTTAAGTGTGAACTTGACTCCTTTCAGAAATTAACAAACAATTTGAAGTTGTTTACAATCTAAAATTTGTTTCTAATCAGCTTGTGGTGTTTCAAGTAAAGAATCTGACATTTTAATGTGCAATAGTATTTATATTTCAAATATGCGTTGTTGTTGTTGTTGTCACACAACCTATAAAACTGGACCGATAAAAAACAGTTATGTCATCGTCCAATAAGTTATACTATGACTTCAATCTGAAGCCTCTGCTGGGGCCTCCTTGCTTGTAGTAGGCCATTCAAAAATCTCGTTATAAAACACTTCGTAGCCAACCAGGTAAGGTTGCAATTGTTTCAGATCTGTCATCTACTTTGCGTTTCTAGGGGTCTAATAAAGAACACCAATATAACTCTTTAAGGCCTATAAGAAGCTGTTGTCTGTTTGCAGTTAAAATGTGATTGTTTAAAAGGACTCCAATGTAACAGTAATAAAATGTTATTAAACACACTTACCTTTCCTTCTGGGTAAGCAATTTCCTCTGGTAATTTTGTAGGTTCTGTGGTTTTCAGCAGATTGAATGTAGACTTAACAGCTCCATGTGTGAACTTACTGATCACTACTTTTCCTTTTGTTTCTTTGTTGTAATGGAATTGCTGATAAGCAGAAATATTAAAGCTCTCCTTTGGGGCTTGAGGTGTTTTTCTGCCACAGGTATCATGTGAATATGTGGTTTTCTTGTAGTATCGTGGTCACCACGTAAGCATAGTTTGGATTTGAAAGGGGCCAAGAGCGACCACTTAACTCCTATCTAAAATTTAAAAAAAAAAAAAAAAAAAAAAAAAAAAATACTCTCCCTGACTTTTTTCTGCACTATACGATTCGCCAATATCCAAGGAATAGTAATCCGTTTCTAACTCATTTTATTAGTTTTTGCCCCTTGACTCCTTTCAAAAATAATCGATTCAATATATCCTTAAAACTGGGAATAGGAACTCAATACCGCTGATACCTGATATTCTTGATAATATATAGAGATACTTATGAGATAAACTTTCGATAGCTGTTCGATATTCTTAAATACTTAAGTCTTAAGTTGTTGAAAGTTGTTGCGTTTAACTTTATGCTAAATAAGGAAAGATAGGCGTCCAGACACCACGTTATTGCATTGGACGTATTCCCAAGTGTTGTTGGACTAAAGTTCTTGACCAGAGTTGACTACGGTTCGGTACTTTTGGTGCAGTACATAAATGACGTAATAAATGGTAGAATTAACGTTAGTATTGGTAGCATTGGTAGTGAAAAAACATAATACAGAGTACAACGAATTTAGAAACTTAATGAGCAATTCAAACATAATGATCACCAAAAACTGTGACCATGAGTTTGGTCACCGTGATCAAAATAAAAATTGTACTGAACTGTAGTATACTTAGAGGAGCTTCTAAATGTTTTTGAAGACCCTAATGTTCAGTAGGTTAAGTGGCCTTTATATACCCTCTCTCTGTTACAAGAAGGTTCAAAGTTCAACGTTTACGGTTTCTAGAGGAATCTAGTAAACCATGATCATAAAAGGAAACGACACCATCGATATGAGGCAAAGCCCGATAGGTTTGCAACACACATAAGGTTCAGGAAAATTACCGTAGTCTCCACTTAGGATAGTCTACGCTAGCCTACGGTAGTTTTACAACTCGATTCCTGACCGTTGTGCACCATTTCTTCATCATTTGTACAATAATCTGGCTTGGTGACCAACTCTGGGCCGTTATATTTCCTACCCGTGACCAACATCTGTAATACAGAAGAAAAAAATCAGAGCTTGAGACTTTAAATAAAGGGTAAAAGGGTAACGGGTATACAAGGAGGGGGACAGCTCGCGCACTGCAACCTGTTGTAGCTAACACCTCCAGAAGGCAGGGATGGAGTGAGGGAACCACAGGGTTCCAAAGGGCCGCAGGTACACAGGCCACAAAGAGTCGCGGAATGTCCCAAATAAGTGCTGAGATCTCTTCATACTGCGCCAGGCACCGTCGAGTAGCCACCATCCTGTGGGTCCGGTGTCCTACAAGCATCCCCACCAAAGGACAGCAGCCGCCGACAACAGTAGTTGCAGTGCGCAAGCATCCGTACCATCTATCCGACACAGCCAAACACCCTGGGCTTGAAAGCACAACTGAAACATGATAAGAAAATGGAGTGAAGGAAAGAGATGGAAAGGAAACCGTGGTATAAAATGATGCATCTCAGCATTCGCCTAAGTGGCTAGGGAAAACCACTTGTAGGTCCTGAAGGGTATAGACCCTTCATAGTAGGAGGACAAAATGCGAAAGAAGAAGAAGAAGAAAATCCTACCGATTTTTCAAATTTTTGAGGTGTGATAATTAGAAACCAAAAACCCATTAAAATTAAAGGGGCTCTATCATTTGAAAGTTACTAAATTCTTATATGCAAAATTCTAAGAGGTACAGATATGAAATTGCTCTCAGATAGCAAATTATACCAACATTGGATGGCCGAGGTCGTTAAGACATGGCCTTGCGAACGGAATGCATGCGTTTCAGTACCGCTAAAACTGTCCTGCAACATTGAAGATTTTTTCTTTTCTTTTTGAAGTCTCCCACAGTTCTCAAGTGGAAAATGCCAGGGAAGCGTCCTAAACGTATGCTGAAAACGTTTCCATCTCATATGATTATCCCTATTCTCATATTTTTACTTCAAGTATCGCCATTGTCCACCATGTACCGCACGCAGTAAGAACGGATGTTAAATACTGTTAAAAATTAGAAAACTTGGCTGATATTCCAATATATCTGAGCAAAAAACTAAATTTCTAGCCTTAGAAGTTGAAAAAAATGAAACACCTAGGGTGTACCCACAGGAAGACGTAGAAATGCCTAATAATATTGATTATTAAAAAAGAGTGTTAACGCCCATTTCTACACAATCCGGCACCACAGTCCCTGGATACTAATTATACACGAAATGAAATGAAAACTGGAAAGGGAACTAACGGAGGGAGCGTTTCCGCCCTGGGTTTGAGGTACCTCTCCGATATTCGACACTTATGAGTACCGAGGAAAACCCAGGAAAAGAAACCTGAATCAGTGTGGGTAGACCTGTGTTCGCGTACACTAGAAATCTCAGCACCTGCTTTGCATCCCAACGATGATAATGATAACACCGTACATAGGGGTAATTGACAACATTATAGCTAGCCATATCCTTTATAAGAAACACAGCTAACAAGCACCACTCCACACTAGAGACCTGCACCGGCCGACATCCTTAGTTTGGCCCGGGCGGACCCGGGCTCAACAAACCCAGAGCCACAGAACAGGCCCGGGCCCGATTGTGTAATTTTGTTTTAAACAAAATTATTTTGATGTTTATTACTATTATTATTATTATTATTATTATTATTATTATTATTATTATTATTATTATTATTATTATTATTATTATTATTATTATTATTATTATTATTATTATTATTATTATTATTATTATTATTATTATTATTATTATTATTATTATTATTATTATTATTATTATTATTATTATTATTATTATTATTATTATTATTATTATTATTATTATTATTATTATTATTATTATTATTATTATTATTATTATTATTATTATTATTATTATTATTATTATTATTATTATTATTATTATTATTATTATTATTATTATTATTATTATTATTATTATTATTATTATTATAATTATAACTATAATTATAATTATAATCATTATCAGTAGTAGTAGTAGTAGTAGCAGCAGTAGTAGTAATTATCATCATAACTTATTTATTATTATAACTATTATTACAATTATATCTATAACTAACACTTTTATATATTTAAATTTTAAAATTTAAATTTACATACTTATTACAAATTATAAATAAACTAAAGTTTACTGGTATCCAGTAAACCATAGCTGGTAGCCAGTTATTAAAAACAGCTAATTGAACTACAGTTAATAGTGAGGTAAGATAAGGATTAATAAGACGGTGGGACCTACAGTCATTGGAGTACAGCAGCGCACGTAATTTACAATGCTGCCTTTTCCGACCTGACCCGTGAGAGGGAGGGATGTAAAGGAGAAAGAAGGGTGGCCAGATCTGGACGAAGATTTGCGCTGGCAAGGTGATCCTACCTTAGCTAGCTCTATTCCGATGGTGCCAGAACAAAACGAAGAGGAGGGTGAAATTCTGTACAGCGCAAATTGCACCGTCTCGCCGCAACGCACCAATCACCGTCGTCTGGTGTTACAACCCTAAAACATATAAAGATGAAACTGATGAACAGGAATGAGGTGAGTGTGAACTTTGTGGTAAAGGAGTAACCATACCAGGTTTCGCCTATCGACCTGAGAAAACCATGAAAATGTCCTAGGGCAGATTGGCCACCTGGGGGGGGGGGGAGCAAACCAGGGTCTGCAGAATACAAGCCTGACACGTTACTGTGGAGCCATCCCCCTCAGAACCAATATTTTATCTCCATCATCATTACATTTATCAAATCAAATCTTCAGGAGTTAACAATAGATGTGTGTAGTGTGAGCACATTTTCCTTAATCCATTGCCAGGGAAAAGAGGAAGATACGCCTCATTTTCACGCTGTCACCCATTACCAAGCGTTTATCCAGAAACACATTCCTGCGCTCCTTCCAGCAAATTAGTAAACCCACCACGTTACACAATGCCAACATTCTCGATCGCTTCATTTACAACGTGTTTTTGTTGTGTGGTGGTCTGTGGTTATAACCTGGACTTGTGCCCATGACGTTGTTGTAGGGCAGTGTACTTAGAGGAATATGTGAGTGGACTATCGCAAAACCAGCTTTGTATGTATATAAACTTTCCAAAATTACATGTTTGCTCCTCGTTATTCTCTTTGACTCAGAAGTCATAATAACTACTTCCTAGTTGTCTTTTCCTACCAAGTGAATCACGCGTTCCTACATTTCTGTTTCCATGCAACCCAAGAAAACATCCCCCTTTTAGCTCAAAACATGCGTCCTGCAACCAGATTATTGTGACATCTTTGTTTATTCATGTACATGACCGGCATTAACTACTAATTGGTTCACAAATGCAACCAAGCTACAGAAAACTTCGAAACAAAATAGGTTGATGTTGATCTAAAATTAGGAGTAAATTGTGTGCATGAGGTATGGCAAATCTTGGAGAGGGGACTTAGCACCTCGAGCAGTGAAATCTCTTTCGTCTCTGCACCTGACAGGGTGCCACGGGAGGGAGGAGTGAAGTGAAAGGATACTAAGGTTGGCTGGACTGAGGAGGGACGACAGAACAGGGCAGGGTCCCTAACGGCTACAGATTTAAACTCCACCGTGGTGGCTCGTAAAACCGCCTACCCTCCTCTGCAAGCTTACACATCCCTTTGGGGACTCGAAGATCTCCCCCGATCCGTAGGACGAGGATTTACAGAGAGTAATGCATCTGCAGTGTACGCTGGAACTTCCGTCGACACTTGACACCTACCCTGAAAGAGCTAACCAGGATAAAGGTGAAATGAAACGAGAAGAGAGGTGAAATGGAACAAAATAATATTCGGGATATGTAAGTATCGTACCCTTCCCAGCATTCATCTAGCAACTCGGGGAAATCCGGGAAGAAAGAGAGAAAAAAGAACGGCTTAGTAAGGTCGGCCAAGGGAATCGAACCAACGATCTCCCCAAAGTGGGCCACAGACACTACCACCTAAGCCATCCTGGTCGGTGGGATACATACACAAAAATCTTTAGTTGTAGAATTTTTCAGCGAAGGTGTTTTCTAGTTTAATTTACTATTATTCCAAAAGCTACTGCGTTAGGCCTTGAATCCAGTGGTTCAATATTTTATAATTATTCCTTCACACAAGGCCGTGTGTAGGAATAACGTTAGAGAGAATCAGAGTGAAAAAATAAATATTACAGCCAGGATTTGAACCACGCACCTTTTGATATTCGGCCGGTTGATCTAACCAAGTGAGCTAACATGGTGACATGTCAGCTTGATATTAAATTCCCCATCCGATTCGTGATTCATATCCTGACTGTGGCCCTGAAGTTTTCGTTCTAATTCCACATAGCAAAAACGTATTATGTATTATTATTTATCTCCTTTTAAAATAAAATTAATTAAATGTGCAATTGTTAAAAGTGCAGTTACCGAAACTGAATGAGGTAGATATAAGTACGTAGGTAAGTCCAAAGGTACGTAGGCAGGTAGGTAGGTAGGTAGGTAGGTAGGTAGGTAGGAATGTGGGTGAGTGTATTACAAACGGAAAGAATTCCACACCGAGCCTATAGTCAGGCTATTGTGTCACACTTCAGAAGGGAGCGAGGAGATGAGAGTACCCAGCGAACGTACCAGAACCTATTCAAGGGTCGCGACGCAGCGTGGGGTCCCTAACGTGTGGTGAAGGTTCTTCATCTCGGCGCCAAGTTTCTTCGTGCAGCTGCCAGACTTACAGGTTTTGACATCGCCTCCCACACGCGGGGACAGGCGGCCATTGCGTTGCCCCTACACCGAGAACAGTAGTCACAGAGCACAAATTCCACCACACAGCTGCGCCACAGTCACCATTCACTGACACTTCCGACCCTCGAAATACTGAGTTAAGGGACCTTGGGACTGAATAATGATCGAACAATTATCGATTTTTAGGTGTATGCATATAAATGTTCCCCAAACCTTCAGTCACCGGTTGCCAGTGAAATTTTTTAGATTCCGCCATTTTAAAGGTCTAGCATAGCCTTTAAATGCCATGTGCGCTACCTTTAAACGCCCCCTTTTATGCTCAACCACCCCTTTCCGCTGAATTTAGTTGTTTTTATGCGCTTTTGGCCCATAATTTATTCAAACATTGCTGAAAATTTATGTAGCGGTATCTTGTGCTACTATCGAGCGAGATGCCAATGAGCTATTACTACGTATTCAATATAAAATCCGTAATGAGTTTAGGTCAAACAGGTAATCTAACTCATAATCACGATGCATGTCTGTAGAAAACTTGGTTTTTCTCGACATTACATTTTTTAACACACTATGTGCTCCAGCCGCATTAAATATTGTGCTAGACCCCTTGACTTTTTCCAGCATGTACTATATTTATGTGGCTTCAACCTCAGTGTCTGGTTTCAACATCTGAACATCTTTTTTAGCTTTAAAAGCAATTAAAGCACAAAAAACGTTTTAAAAAAACATTTTAGGTGTCCACCAAAGCAAAGAAATTAATTACTGTAAAAGTAACTATTTTTTCTTCCTGCCAGAGACTAGCAGTGTTTATTAGGCAATTAGAGTTTATAAAAATATAATAAAACTGTTGTGATATTTTAGTTTTTGAGACGGTTGGAGTATTTTGAATACTAAGGTATTTTCACACTGTGAATAAATTGAATAATTAATTCTCTCAAAACTATAAATCAAATTGAGCTGAAACTTCGTGTGATAGCTTATAACATAAACACTCTTAAGTGTGCAAAGTATTGATTTTATACCTATAAAAATATAGAAAATTCAAAATTCAGTTTCAGGGTCCCTTAAATGATAGCGAAAAAAATGGAGGGAGGGAAGTCGCAGAAAGAAAAGTAACCAACCCTGAATTAGCCTACGGAGTAACCTTTGGTCTAATTGATCAGTCTCCAGGGATCAAAGCCCGGAATACCCGAATGCAGGAACCTGAATGAGAGTCTGAGTTTGTACTAATATAACACCATGTCGTGATTGGAAGATAAATACGTGGAAATGGAATTTTGAAATTTGTTCAGTACTTGTCTACGATATTCATTGCTATGTGTAACTGCTGTTGCTAGTGATCCGTTATTGCTCACGGATTTAGAAGGCTACGATTAGCGACCGTGAAAAACAAATGAAAGGAAGCTAGGATAATCTTAAAACAAAAAGATGACCATGGAAAATGTGAAGATGTGCGCCTATGTTTTGTTGAAAATTCAACATTCCAGTACATTTTGTTGGTCGGAATTTAAATGGCGTTATAAGAAGGATATAGTCATTTTAAACAAATAATACCATTTTCAATGTGAATCGAAAGTGTATATTAAGTAATGTAACTGCCATGAAAAAGAAACCCATGTATTTCACAGTTCTGAGGATCTTCTGGAAGCCAATATTATCTGGCAATAATTTTAAATTTATTCTCTTGCTTTGTACAACAATGATAAGTACACCAAATATTGCAAACGTAATTAGAGAAGAAGCACAAAAAGCTCGGCGTCTGTATCACGATTGAATACATTCATAAATATTAAGTGTAATACGGTATATACTCGTAAGTGGCAGGACAACCAAGGAATGGAATGTTCATTTGCTCTACTGAGCTTCCAGTAGAATGTAATATGAAATATTATTTCTATTTCACCATGTGTACACAATCAATACTCTCAATAAAAGTGCAAGCCTTCTGATATTGCGAAACGTACAACTGTGCCGCCACTGCCTTTCCTTCTACCTCCCATTCTGCCCACCTACAGACGTACGGGCATCGGGCTAAAGAGTATGACGTCACAGTACATTGACTTTGGGCTGCCTGGTCTGCTACATGGTGTGTCTAAGTCATGACTCACGTTAGGGAGCAAGAGCTTTCTTGGGTTTGGTTTCAACCAGCGATGTCTATCGTTGACGAAAGAGGGGAGTGTGGGTTTACCTCCTTCCACCATACGCGGAATTTGCCTCTCTTTAACCCCCAACCCCCTGTGTCGCAGTGGTGGGTTGGTGACATGTATGTTGCGTTTGATTTACGAAAGCACTTTCAGATCTTATGCGATAAATATTTGCTCATTAGTGACTTCTTTGTACTGCTTACCTTTAAGAAGTCTATCACTATTTGACACAGCCACCAAGTGATCGTCGCGTAACATATTGCGATACAGACTTTTAATATGGTTCAGTTTGGAGACACTCTGTTCGCAAATATACCCACTCTTGTAGACACTATTCTCGCAAATGTTTATTTCTCTATATACTACACTTTAATCGACATAAGTATTTTACGGAAATACCTTATTGAAAATTTTCTTGTAAGTGCAAGGGGAATATGGGAATAAGGTAGGCTTTAAGACCTTTAAGTGATAGTGAAATGTTTTAAGAGCTGGTTGCTGTGCGATGGCTTTGAGATTCCGTTCTCTTTGCAAGGCCAAGGAATGAAGAAACGAATAATATATTCCAATTTGAGAAAAAGTATAAGTATTGACAAATTCAGACAAATAAGAAAGAATATCTCGGAAATGGTTCACTCAAAAGAAAAAGGAAGTATTTGACATGTATTGTATGTTTATACGAGATTCACATTTTTCATTTAGTAAGCTATTGTCTGTCTCTTATTATTTATCATGTATGCAAAAATCATCCAGAATGAAGAGGTCTTCTGAGAATGTTCCCAAAAAATTTAAGGTCCTTTCATCCGTTTGGTCTATTTCAGAGTACTAAGCGTTAGCGGGAGTACAGTTGCAGCATCTTGGGGATGAAATGCTCTGAGTAACTCCGTCCTTTGTCACGAAAGCCTGGCTTGGAGTCATGTCCTCGATGATGAGGACCTTGAACCTCTGAGTGGTCCCTGCAGGCGGCGCTCTGCACGAACCGGCGGGGGACTGGTGATGTAGGGGAGTTTACACCTGGGAGAACGTAGGGAGCATGTGGTCTGGCCGCCCTCTGTCTCCTCTCGCCTCACCCCCTTGGGGCACATACACAAGAGATCTGAGATCAAAGTGCTGAGGCAGCCGTCCACGTCTGTGTTACTCCTACTACCATTAACAAAATCTGAAAGTACATTAATACAGAAGTAGGTGCATAGAAATATCATTGCTATGCACTAAAAATGAACTAATTAATTCATATTAATTATGAACGGTTTGATTAGCCGTAGAGGAGGGGTGTGATTTTTCCTCAATATGCTCATATCTCTCGGTAAATTTTTCCAAATAGTTATATGTTTTGTACGTTGCCTGATAAAAAGTATTAACTTCCTTGCTATATAGACGGAAATTTTTGTGATTTGCTCAGAAACGCAAAAGTAGGGAGCTGAAGGTTTTACTACATGTGAAGGAAGACGTTCTGCCTTACAGAGCTGAACTAAGGAAACTAGCTATCAATAGCAGTTCCACTATAATTTATATTCTCCTCTGTTAGGAAAATGAAGCATAATTTACACCCTAAATGCCTAAAATAAAATTCTCAACAGTTTAAAATGTATTATGTTTAAAGTTCCCATTACTCTAGTTCAGTGTATGTGATAGATTACCCTAATGACCTAGCTGTCGACGGGCCCTTAAACAATACACAATACAATGATAGATTATTTCATACTAGTGTGCAATATTTCAGCCACAGAGCAATTACAGGTTTTTTATCGAAATTGCAGTTCCATATTATAGGGGGTATAGGGTAAAACGAAAGGAGACACCTCGTGCACCGCGACCAAGTAAGATCTATTGTGGCTATCATCCCCAGGAGCAAGTGCTCCGTAGGACCAATGGGTGTCGCACAGGCGTCCCACCGAAGGACAGCGGCCGCCTAAACGCAACAGCAGTTACCATGCGCAAGCATCCGTGCCATCTTTCCGGCACCGTCAACACCACTCGCCTGAAAGCACATCTGAAAGGTGATAAGGAAATGGAACGAAGGGAAATTATGGACAAGAAACCGTGGTATGAAAGAACGCACCCCAGCATGCGCCTATGAAAAAACCCATGTCAGAGTGCACGGTCATGGGGTCGAACTCGTGACCTCCCGAATGCGGGCCACAGACGTTACCACCTGAGCCATCCCGATCGGTAATTCCTTATTAAATGCATCCTGTGTTGGCTCCTGATTTGCAATTCTAAGGTTTTTTACCCGAGATTTTTTTAGATAAGAACCATAATGGTTTTTCAGCAGATAAGTAGCGTGAAATTCCAAAATTTAAAGTTACACACTGTCCATTTCCACTTTTTTTTTTTTTCGTTCCTCCTTTTTTAATTGTGTATGTTTAAATGAGCGCTAATCCATATTATATGCACTGAACCTGAAAGAATCATCAATTATTTTCAGTTGAAAGCAATATGTGAAACGTTATCATTTTACAGTTTCCGGTCTCCTTAAGGATGAGGGAACAAAATTAGCTCCCTGGTTTAGGAATAACAACACCCTTGGCGTCTCAAGTGGGGTTAGTCTCAAGTAGTAAGGAAACAGCTGGATGATACAAGCGCTAAGGGTCTCCCGCCGAGGATCAGACGAGGGTGTATACCAGACCCTTGACTATGTTAAAGGCATTTGTTATTGTGTTTTTATTTGCCGACATAAATGGTGGCGGGCGACACAAAGATCATGGGTGAGAACAAAATGCTTTAAGGCGATGGTAATCAGTCATTGTGACAGTATTAGGTTTCATTAAACTAGTATGGGCTTTGAAGACACCGGTTCTCAGATTGGAGTTATGTGCAGGCAATTCTGCCTTAGCTGTACAAGTGGAGCCATATGGTGCCAGGAAAGTCATGGTGGGTTCACTGCAGTTGGCAGTGATGATTGCTATTTTGAAGATATACTTTGGGTGTAACTTTAATAATGGCAAATAATTATTTATTATTTGTATACAAGTGATACATCTGTGAAACTTCAACAGTCCTTCAATGTAGTACACAACATTGTCTACAGCTGGTTGACAACGATGTCGAAGTTGTAGTATCCCTGTAGCAGTACCTGTTCTGTAGGTGTTTCTGATAGATTGCCCTAATGCCTGCAGAAACTCGGGAACTGTCCGGAATCGAATGTCACGAAGTGGTTCCTTCATCCTTAGGATCGAATCATAATCACAGGGGTTTCAGTCCGGTGTGGTGTGGATAGAGAAGCACTTCCCACCCCCAGCGATGGCATAAGTCCGCTACAGGGCGTGCCGTGTGCGCCTGAGCTGCAAAATGATGGGGAGGGTTCTGCAAAACGTGTGGGCTTTCCTTCGCAATGCTGGTCTCAGATTATTCTCCATCTCCAGAGCTAACTCACATACTGCCTGTCGTTGACTGCTGTCTACTAATGCGGCAGAAAGCTCGCACATCCTCTTCACCAACACTCGGACGACCCGGCAGAGCCATGTATTCCACACAGTCCATTCCTCGTTGAAGGCTCTAATCCACCTCGTCAGAGTCCTGTATGGTAATGCCGTCTCCCCACATGCCACAAGACCTTCACTACATTGTCGTGCTGTGCGACCACAGAGACATTGAATTTTCAGCTAAGATCGCTGTTCCTCCTTTGTAAACATAGTCAAACACAACAGCCTAGAGCGATAATTAACAGTAGACTAACTTCCTCCCTCTACAGTGCATGTATTCGAAACTATGAGTCTGATAGAAGAATCCATTCACCGGAGGAAAGGTCAAACATAGATTAACATGTGTTATAAATGAAAACAAATAATTCCCTATTGTTTCGCCCTCACAGCAATGTTGCTACTATTTTCGTTGCACCCCACATATATCAGTGGTGCCTAACCTTATGCGAATGACAGGAAGGTGGATTTGCCTCCATCTACCTTGTATTGCACTAGTGCACATTCATGGGACTCGGAAACAAACCTCTCTAATATTTGGTTACCTGAGTGAGTGAAGGGGCAAATGTTTCATGCACAAAATGAAGGAGAGACAAGGTAACATCATTAGCACGTAACAGACAAGATTGCATATCTCTGGTATAGACCACAGATTTTCAACTTTTGCTACGCTAAGGCTACGATATATTTTGCAATATTATATTAATGGCCACGTGAATGGCCACGTCCTTGGCGATCGATCAGCGGATTAAGCAGCTTTGAGTTTGATCAGCGCTTGGACGAGTGACCTTCCATCTCTTACATAAGTTGTGTGGGGCATAACTTAACCCACCGTGGTTGGGATTCCAAGTTAAGTATAGTTCCTCATTGTCCATTTGGACAAATTCTACCATATAAATTGACATTTGCTTAGAAAGCAAGTATTTATTTACTGGTTTTAGAGATAGAATAATACGATAACAGCATAGTTATGAATGATAATTCATTCTTATCAACAATAGTTTCGTTCCCCGCTATCGCACCTAGGGTCCTTGGTTCAATTCCTGGGTATACAGAATATGCCATAGTCGCCCATAATCAGGACTTCACCTCTGCTTAACTCATGTGAAATATCCCCCAGGTCAAACGTGGTTCGGAGTTCAAGGTAAAAGTTGTAGACCTCCGCGTTTCATGGCCGCCCTCATTGTTATCGTAACATCAGTGGTAACGGACATCGCCCCTGGATACTTCTAGCTAACATAATACGGGTGCAGTAGTCGCTTATCGAGCAAAGGTTCGTCCAAAGTCATAGATCCTATGGGGAGTGATGGAAACAAGTTCATCATTCTTATTAAAAGATAACCACTATGTTTAAAAAATACTTTCACTGCAAGACTTACCACTACTAGTTTTTCACAGGCCTGTTTACATTTCGTTTATCTATGATGTGATTATTAGTGAGTTGCCTGAATAGTTGTTGAAGTTTCCGGTTCTAAGTTTGTATTTAGCTTCCTTCATTATTAAAAATAGCTCAAAAATGTCTTTTCTAGGCGCTACATCATCGCAAGACATGAAGAATAAATACATAGACAACATTCAAATATTTAAAAGAGACATCAATGAGTTCACATATTGTGTCAAGCTACAGATCTATTCCATCCACTACTTGTAACCAGAAGCGTCATCAATAAACACAATGAGGAAGTAGAAACTATGTTGGTTCTTCAAGTAATTTATACCTTAGGAAACATTCTGGCCACAGTTTTGGGCCAGTATTTTCGTAAAGTAGCAACAGGCACACCGACTATCCACAGGCTGCTAGACTCCTTCATGTGCATGCAAGGGATTTACACCTAGTTTATTTAGACGCGGAGACAAAACGCAATTAGCTGCGTAATGCGTCACTGTTGCTTAGGCTGTACCAAAATGGATGCTAATGCAGGTGCAATAAATTTCTGAGGGCCTAATTAGCTGTCTTAGTGAGCCGCATGAAGTCCAGCACGTGCTAATTAAAGACCGTTAATCTAGAAAATCTCAGTAATAGTAGGTAGTAGTAGTAGTAGTAGTAGTAGTAGTAGTAGTAGTAGTAGTAGTAGTAGTAGTAGTAGTAGTAGTAGTAGTAGTAGTAGTAGTAGTAGTAGTAGTAGTAGTAGTACTAGTAGTAGGAGTAGTAGTAGTAGTAGTAATAGTGGTGGTAGTGATGGTGGTGGTGCTGGTGGTGGTTCTGGTGGTGGTGCTAGTGGTGCTGACGGTAGTGGGGGTGCTAGTGGTGATGCTGGTGGTGATGATGGTGGTGGTATTGGTGGCGGTGGCAGTTGTGATGGTGATGGTGGCGTTGGTGGTGATGGTGGCGCTGGTGGTGCTGACGGTGGTGGTGGTAGTGGGGGTGCTAGTGGTGATGCTGGTGGTGATGATGGTGGTGGTATTGGTGGCTGTGGCATTGGTGGTGCTGACGGTGGTGGTGGTAGTGGGGGTGCTAGTGGTGATGCTGGTGGTGCTGACGGTGGTGGTGGTAGTGGGGATGCTAGTGGTGATGCTGGTGGTGATGGTGGTGGTATTGGTGGCGTCGGCAGTGGTGGTGGTGATGGTGGCGCTGGTGGTGATGCTGGTGGTGACGATGGTGGTGGTGATGATGTTGGTGGTGATGGTGGTGGTATTGGTGGCGGTGGCAGTGGTGGTGGTGATGGTGGCGCTGGTGGTGATGTTGGTGGTGATGATGGTGGTGGTGGTGATGATGGTGGTGATGATGGTGGCGCTGGTGGCGTTGGTAGTGGTGGTGCTGCTGGCGGGGGTGTTGGTAGTGGTAGTGGTGGTGGTAGTGGTGGTGTTGCTGGCGGGGGTGTTGGTAGTGGTAGTGGTGGTGGTAGTGGTGGTGCTGCTGGCGGGGGTGTTGGTAGTGGCAGTGGTGGTGGTGATGGTGGCGCTGGTGGTGATGCTGGTGGTGATGGTGGTGGTGATGGTGGTGGTGATGGTGGTGGTAGTGGTGGTGGTAGTGGTGGTGGTAGTGGTGGTGCTGCTGGTGGGGGTGTTGGTAGTTGCAGTGGTGGTGGTGATGGTGGCGCTGGTGGTGATGCTGGTGGTGATGGTGGTGGTGATGATGGTGGTGGTAGTGGTGGTGGTAGTGGTGGTGCTGCTGGCGGGGGTGTTGGTAGTGGCAGTGGTGGTGGTGATGGTGGCGCTGGTGGTGATGCTGGTGGTGATGGTGGTGGTGATGATGGTGGTGGTGATGGTGGTGGTGATGGTGGTGGTAGTGGTGGTGCTGCTGGCGGGGTTGTTGGTAGTGGTAGTGGTGGTGGTAGTGGTGGCGCTGGTGGTGATGCTGGTGGTGATGGTGGTGGTGGTATTGGTGGCGGTGGCAGTGGTGGTTTTTTTTTTTTTTTTTTTTTAATTAACGTCCTCCAACATTGCGTCATATCGGACGAAGCAGTGGTGGTGGTAGTGGTAGTACTGTGTGACCACCAAAAGGAGGCGAGGGTGAGGAATGCACTACGTAAATATATTGCACAGTCAACAGTCATATTTATGTAGGCTAATATGTATAGAATACACAATGTTGTCAGATAAATGCGTAATACCCATGACAGAGTTATACACAACTATTAAATCTGGCAGCATGCGTGAATTGCATACACATAAACAGACAACAAAGAAGTAAAAATAAGATATATATATATATATATATATATATATATATATATATATATATATATATATATATATATATATATATATATATATATATATATATGTATATATATATATAATTGTTTTCCATGATTGTTCGCTATCCACACCTTTTCAGACACACCGATCACCTTTCACTATGCTCTTCCCTCTGGGAACAAACAGCATCACTATTTTTGGAAATCTGACATCATTTATTGTCTTTGAATTGTCCAGAAAAAGCCCATTGGTCATGAAATTTGTACACAGGAATCGAACCCGGGACCTCTGAATGAGGGCCACAAACGTTACCACCTGAGCTACACCACTCGATTTTGGTCACCAAACTCTGTCAAACTAGAGATAAGTGGGTATAAAAAATCTCAGGGGTGTGTAACATCATCAAGCAGACACCACGAAAGCACTGCTAATAACACCCTTTTTACAAATGGGAGGAATCCTATTAGTATACACCGAAGCTTGACCTAATGCACGACTTCTAATGTGGTTAAAATGTTATAGCTCTTCCCATATTTCCCAGTAGTGCGCCGTATTTTCCACTCTGTGAAATTGGGTGAAGATGTATTATACATCAAGTCGGTAAAAGTGATGAGATCGGGGTCTTTCTGTGGCAGGCAGTTCCCTTAAACTCTCACCTCTTCCCGGAAGAAGAAAAGGACAGCCGCTGCAAATGCCCATAACCTGTTTCAAGATCTTAAGCGGAATTGCTTTTCTTTCTCCCAGTCACTTCAATACTTCTCTGTGTACAAACTCTTCTCGTGAAGCGAAGCTCCATTAGCCCTATTCTCTCACTTTGATGTATTGACTCTTGGACTCCATAAGTAAACACAGGAACACGGTTATCTGAGCTGATACACACATTCATTCGGATGAATTCTATACTGTTTGGATAGTCTGTCAACGTCTGTTCCTTAAGGCAATATATCTGTGAAATTTGGTGAAAATTGCCGAAAATTATGATTTTTACTTTTTGCATTTTTTATTACACTTTATAGTTTGTACATTAATGGAACACTTTAGTTTTCTCAATATCGTCCATTTTTAAAGCTCCAGGAAGGTACGTATATGTCCCGGTGAGGGTGAACGTTCCTCACTAAACTTCGTTGAAATGCCCTTTTCGTTTTCACTGGTTTTGATTTTGGTTTCTTGCAGGAAATTTTGCTTCAGAAAGGTTTTGAGTTGGCTGTGCTGAAATGAGTTCGATATACTGAACTGAAATGCCACGAATGTGACACATGTTTTGCTTCCAAACAGAGAAATGCTGTCAGTGTTCTGTAATTCTGTAATCTTGCCAGGTTATTTCAACGTTCCAGTTGCATATTAGGTATTGTTTAGGTAGACAATAGATTGTAAGTTATTTGTTAGTCTATAGTAGAGCCGTATCAAGCAGATATTTTATGAATTTTGTATATAAATTTACGAAAGTGCATAGTGCAGAGGTTAGCTAAGAACAACACATTTCTAAATTTTGTGAACAATGCGACGGCGAAACGGAAGGTTTCATTTTAAGACGCAACCACGCAAACTTAAAATTCTCAAAAAACGCTACTGAGGCCAAGAGGAAAGCAACAGAGGGTCCCACATATGATGCTGGGGAATTTTAAGTTGGTAAAGTACAAAAACATACTGTTAAACTTTAAAATTAATTTTTCTCAGTACTTTTTTTCAGCATTTTTAACTATTCAAAATGCTCCTTGGAATCTAGTTTATAACTTATTAGCTTGAAATTTTCAGGAGACCTTCAGAGTTTAAGGTATTAAAATGTGCCGTGCACTAGGTAAAAAAGAAATTAAATAATTGAGCCGAAATTACATATTTTTCATAACTGATACTGAAAAACTTCAAAATATTGACACGTAGTATATAAAACTTTTTTTCTCTTAAACTAATTAAATCTATGCAATTTTGGTATGACAATTTCTTTATATTTGTATACTGAACTCAAATTAAAAATTTAGGACAGCTACATTAAACTGTAGGGTCCAAGGATCATTTCATATGAGCATATCAAAAAGTGATTTATTATGAGTAAATATATTAATAATTTAAAATTGGTGTGACATGACATTGAAATTCTGTGTATACTATTTACTTTATGTTCTGAATGTGTGGAAAATAATTCAAAGCAATCAAAAGAGAACTGTGGATTTTTTTTTAATTTTCACAGATACATTGCCTTAAAGTAATGTTGGCCAAACAAGTCTTGTGTTTTAGCTGACGTCCTAATTCAAATTAAGAACGAAGTGTTCTGTCGTTACAACTGAACGAAATCAAGAAAATTTTAATAAACATGCCTTTATTACTAAACAGTTGTTTTCTTATTTCATTACACCCATCATGACAACTTCCTAGACTTTTATATTCTCATTTCTTTTTCTTTGTCTCTAAATCGGCTACTTCACTCATTTAAGTTCTTATGTTTGCAATATATTGGCACAGAAATGACAATTCGACGAATCCCACTTCTTACAGCAGTGTGATAAAATTATAAATCCAGTCCAATTAATTATATCTCACTATTTTTCTAAAACGTTTGCGCAAATAGAGTTCTCTTCTACTGAAATTCAGCTTACAGTCTTTCGAGATATTACAACTCACAACAGATTTGTTCTCGTAACCTGACTCAGTCCTTTCACTGTCTAACTTCACTTTCTCTGTCTGTCAAACATTAACACTGGCAATACAATCACTCGGGGCTCGTTAAAACTTCTTCACTTCGAGACGGCGTATCTTTTATGACGTCCGTATTACACACACAGCTGCCTCGCACTCAATGACATACCGATCGACTCTTGTCTGTATCCGTAACTCACTTACTGTCCTTTTCTCGCCTCCTTATACGAGATAGCGGGGATGACGTAACCAGAGCTTTCTCGAACGTCCAGAAAAATACTGGCCTCCGGATGCCTTTCGAAGTTTCCAACAATCCTTAGTAGTGGTGCTTGATTGCTTTCAGTCGCGTGTTCGCTCATGTGAGTGGTGTGGAGAAGCTTGACCTTGAGCACCTTGTTACGTTCTGCACCGATGAAATTAGGCAACCCGGCCCCGACCGTCGTTTGATGTGTTGTCACTGCCGTGGGCTGGTGTCACAATACATGGAAGTACAGAGTAAAACACACCCGTCCCTCTTTAAACGCCGTATGTAAGGTCATAATGGTAAGGATAGAAACTAATGCATTCTAATAAACATCTCTCTCATGTGTATGTGCACGTGCATGGTTAGGTTCAGTTTTGGACAAATACCTGCATGATGATTTGTGTTCACTGCTTCATATTCATAAATTGTGAGGAGTCCTCTATCCCTCTCACTATCTCACTTTCTGACTGTTACTCTCTCTCTCTCTCTCTCTCTCTCTCTCTCTCTCTGTCTCTCTCACCGAGGTCAAAGGTTCGGCGGTAACGCGTGAGACTCGCACTTTGAAGCTACCGTCTATTATGATTATGAATTTTTCGTGGGTTCTCCAGGTATGTAGGCGAATGCTGGAATTAGTTTATCTTCTAACACGACTATCCTTTCCATAATTTCCTTCAGCATCATGTGTTTCAGGGTTGAAGGACATTGTGTGGCGTATTTTAGCGTATTTTAGTGGAGGTACGTTTTGTGAAGCTTTCTTCTGGCGTCGTTTGGACTACTCACGGACCCGTCCTCCGGGTACTAACTAAGAAGGCTCTCCTTCGGGTGACCCCGGGGTTCCGGGCTTGGGCTGCGTTGAAAGCGTTCAATCTATATAAGCTAGGGATCCCGCTCATGCTTGCCAAGTCGTCTTCCCGATCTTGTCGATCTTCGGATTTCTCTCACTTCCCTTCCTCCGTCCCAGAGGCCGCGCTTGAAGCACAAAGGGCCACACTGGCCCACATGCGGTGCCCAGTCGCAGTTTTGGGAAACTCTCCGTGATATGTACACATGCATTTTAGACATGGCGAACGACCTTGCTAAGATGTGGGAGAGTGACGTTATGCAAATAATGGTGGGGATAACACCTCTGTTTCCTACTTGAAATAAACAAGAGGCTGCTGATAATGTGAGTGGGCACTGCACATAATCACGCACTGTTCCGCGATGTTTACTACACGGAAGTCGGAGACACACTAATCTAACATCCCTATGGTCTTACGAATACAAAAGTGAACTCGACCATAAGCCACTGTGCAACTTCCAGCCATTTGCCACTTCTAAAAATATGCCTATAGCCTTAACTTTTCCCTTCACTATCCATTTCTGCTCGATCACTCTCTGATTTTCCACTCTCAGTTTCTCTCTCTCTCTCTCTCTCTCTCTCTCTCTCTCTCACTCAGGGAAGAGGATATCCCAAAATTCATAAAAAAGGCTTTGAAAATTAAGTTCTCACTTCTTGCATGACATTAAAGTTAAAGTGTATGCAGTAAAATCTTAAACTTTTATGATCCTAGACCACGATTTTGGCCTACAAATGACACAATTATAAAATGCCCCTTGGGTATTGTGTGTTTGAAATTAGTATCTTGTATCACATTTCTAATTTGTAATTGTTCGGTAATAACTGTTTGTAATACTGATTAAACTGAGGATAACATTGCAGTTTTCCGCTTTCGTCTCATGATTGTACGATGTATTCATCTTCTAGCTTCCGTTCCGGTGCTGGTTTCCATTCCCTGGAAATTGTGCTTTACAACCAAACAAGCACGTAAATGATCAACAATGGAAAGGATAGAAACGTAGCGGAAATTTTTGGAACAAGCAAAACCTCTTGGATACTCCTCTAGATAATCCCTTGGTTTCTACGAAGAGAAGTAAAAAGAAGGAGGATAAAAATGGGTAGGGATAAGCCAGTCATTAACTAGATTCGAACTGGGGTTAACGAAAAAGCGTTAAATTGCGAGAGAGAATGTACACCCACCCCGCACATAAGAACAGAAATAGCAATAAAGCGAATGTATGTAGCCAGAAGAAAGAGGAACAGAATCATTACAATGCAAATGTGTAAGGATATTTATCAAGATGCTTCAGGCGGTGCCAGTGGTGGAAACTTATCTCCCTGCTAAATAATTGCCCACTTTCGGAACCCCAGGCATTAGGTCGTGAATATACCTCCCTTTTCCGCCACAAAAGCCGGCCAACGAAGACAAATCCACAGACCAATGTAACCACCTCTCTCAATCGGATTTGTGGGCGCTTGTGTGCCACAAGCTGCCTCAGCAAAGGATTTATCTTTAACAGGTGTTGGGAAGAGGGATTGGCTCTCAATTTAAAACATGTAAACCTTAAGCAAACAGCTCAACAGCTAAAAGCGTAATTATCATGCTTTTAGATGGATGAAAGCTCTATCGGAAGGGGAAAAGAGGACATAGATATGTAATGTTAGATTAATAAAAAATACTGTACAGCCCCGATAACTCGAAATTCCGTAAAATTTGATCACATTTTTCACTTTAATTTTTTGTTTTTTATTAAACTTGACTGTAATAATTTCTATAATCCACTATGCGGTATAAACGGTATTCGTAAATTTTAATTAGTGTACTTATACAAACTACCTCATTCTCCTTCACAGTAACAAAAGGATTGGCCGCGTATTAACCTTCGATATCTGGTCAGTGCATAAGCAGTCAATGTGGATATCTAGCACAAACACTTGTTTGGAAGGTTTGAAGTTTTATTGCTTTAACCAGTACGTAACTAGTTCTCAGATTTCAGGCCTAGTGTTAGTATTGTGTTGAATTCTGTTTGTGCCAATGAAAATGTCAAACAAGAAGTAAAGACAACTTGACATAACTATGGAGATTAAATTGGATGTGTTCAAGACACCGAATAAAGGGGAACGTATTAATACGTAATAAATTCTAGAATATTGTGAACAAGCGACAAAATCAAGTCTAGTTACTTTTATATCACTTTATTATCTTCTAAACTGTTGCATAGATACACAGTTTCCCTCTTGTCGTTAATTCAGTCTACAGTTCTTCCTGATATTGCCACTCACAATGGCTTTCTTCTCGTAGCCGTGACTCAATCATTTCACAGACTCTCTTCATTTTCTCTGTCTGTCATACACTAACTCCGACGATACAATCACTCGACGCTCGTTAAAACTCTTTAAGACACGACACACGCACAGCTGTCTCGTACTCAATGACACACTGGCCGAATCATGTCTATAACTGTAACACACTCTAGCTCTCCTGTTTACTCGCCTGCTTATATAGCGGGGATGACGTAACATGAACCTTTCACGAACTTGTTCAAACACGCCAGCCATGAAACAGCCAGATCTTTCTCGAAGGCTCTGGAAAAAAGTACCTTTCGGCTCTGCCGCTCGATTGTTGTTAGTCCCGCATACACAAACAGTCGCGCGAGCCAGCCTGAACTTGGGCGCCTTTGTGTCTTCGCCGGCCTGCTATGAAATGTGAAGTAGTTCAGCCCCGACAGTCTTTTGTTTTGCGCCGCACCCGGCATCACAGTATGTTAATCTTTTTCTGTTTCCTACTTGGTGCATTTATGTAACTTCAGTATTATGTTATGAGTTGCGAATAATGGACTCGCTATTCCGTAAAACTCGACATTTCGGTAATTCGACACCCTCTCAGTCCACATTAGCTCGAGTTATTGGGATTCTACTGTAGAAATACATTTAGTTGCTTTGTAAGTGTTACAATGTGTTTGACCAAATATCTCATTCGTTGATTTTGTCATAGGAAGAGGAACAGGGTTAGCGCGCTCGCCTACCACCTAGGCGGCCCGGGTTCGATCCCAGGGACCCGCATGTGGTATTCGTGGTGGACGAAGCGGTGTCTGGGCAGGTTTTCTCCGGGTTCTCCGGTTTCCCCCGCCATCTCATTCCACCGGTGCTCCATCTTCATTCCATGTATCATCAGTGTCACCGCCTGTGGTGCCGTAGTAGTAAAAGCGGGCGTTAAACACTACACACAAGAGGAACAGGGTAGAACATATGGGTATAAAAGGACATGTGCGCATAGATCTACCAGACAACGGGATATTGATGTCATTTATAACAGAGCTATTTCTTGATGAGTATATTGAAAAAGCTTACAGACGCCTTTTTTTTCATTAATGTTTTAAAATCCACTTCGAAATGGAGAGAAATTTTGCACAGCCCGTTTTCCCTTGCGGTTACACGGAAAAGCGCACTTGACGGGTGCAATCATAGTCCCAATAGAGTCGTATGTGCGCTGTTTTTACGATGCAGCTGCGAGATTGTTGCTGTATCAGCACAATGACATTAACATAGCTAAAACTGTTTAGTTCGCATTTTCAACCAAATGTTAACTGTTTATTAAAAGCAGCTAAAAACGAAATAGTCTTAAATGCAGCAATACAAAAAGAAAAAAGAATCAGTGTTTTAAATTAAACGCTTACAAGATTATCACCAAACAATCTTATTTCCGTTTAAGCATTCAATAAAACGCAATTAAACAATGTACAACCGGTTATTTACCGTGGGAAAGGAATTTAGGTAGATATTTCTTTCCCCGTTAGATACTACTACAACTACTGCTACTAATCGTGTTTTTTTTTTTTTTTTGGGGGGGGGGGGGAGAAGATAATTATTTAGATAAACTTGAAAAGAAAAATGTTAACTAAATATAAATATTCATTCTAATTGTTGGAGCCGTTTCCGTGACCAGACCTTTAATACCATGGTCTGTTTGTTTAAATTGGCTCATTAACATAGACATTATGGCCAAAATAAGGTTTCAAATAATTGTGACTGTTACGCGTAGTTTAATATAGCTAGGTCAACTTTCCTTAGGTTTTCTGAAAGCTCTTGACGAGACCTTTAATATCCTGACCTGCTTGTTGAAATCGACACATTAACAGAGAGATTAAGACCAAAATAAGGTTCCAACTAATTGTGACTGTTACACGTAGACTAAGATAGCTAAGTCTCTTTAGGTTTTCTGAATGCGCTTGACAAGACCTTTAATATTCTGGCCTGTCTGTTGAAATTGGCCCATTAATAGATAAATTATGGTCAAAATAAGGTTTAGAGTAATTGTGACTGTTACGCATAGACTAGTTTAGCCAGGTCAACTTTCTTATTGTATTCTGATAGCTCTAGAAGAGGACTTTAAAGCGCTACCATGTTTGTTGAAATCGGTCCATTAGAAGCGAAGAGAAAGTCAAAATAAGGTTAAATTGTTCTGTAGAAGCGAGAATAAAAAATGTTACTTTTTATGTAAAATCGCTTTTTTTTTTCAGGAATGGCACCTGTATAGATAAACTTATAAGCAAAATCATATCTGAATACAAAATTTGATCGAAATTATTAGAGCCGTTTCCAAGATGTGCTGGAGATGTGTGTGTGTGTGTGTGTGTGTGTGTGTGTGTCTGTGTGTGTGTGTGTGTGTGTGTGTGTGTGTGTGTGTGTGTGTGTGTGTGTGTGTGTGTGTGTGTGTGTGTGTGTGTGTGTGTGTGTAATATAATACGTGTAATTATAAAGCATTGATTTATATGTGTACCAAGTTTCACACTTCTATACCTTGTTCCACTCTTAGATGACAGTATGGAGTTAAATAGGATATCTGTCTCTATCTAGCGCATACAAGTTGCCATTAGCCTCGTCCTTTTCTACCTTCGCGCTGTTGCCAAGTTCCTAATAGCATGGTATAAATATTCAGTTGTTATAAATTTCAGGTTTCAACACATTATCCTACGCAGAATTTTTTTCTCTATTAGTTTATACCCTTTTTAGAGTCATTATACATTTCTATAGGCCCATATTTCTTCAAAAAACATTTTTTTTCAATAGAAATCCGATATGTGCTGTTTCTATACTCATCACGCACTAACAAACTAACCGCTAGAATGCGTCTATATTTTGTTCTTATGTAGAGTAAACTATAGTGCTACTACCTGCACACTTTGAATTCTCTATGTTTACTCAGTTAAGTGTTACAATTTTTTAGATTAAATGTTTTCGGAAAATTTTATACCTGTGCACTGCAAAAGTTACGCAGTGTGAAACTTTTTTGTTATTGAGTTTACATCAGGGAACAAGCGAGAACAAATGTTGACGAGGGTTGGAGAAGGCTTTTAAAATAAACCAAAAGGCTGTAACATCTTTCTTTCATCGCGTAGGACAAACGAAAGGTATTCATCTATTCAGCGCATTCTCGCGCCCGGCCTGACTCAGAAGATAGTATAAGGAGCAGCACTAGCATTAGTTCAAAAGAAGCCGTGTGTGTAACTGTGTGGAATCTATCAGCTGTTATTGCGTTATTTGTTTAATAGTTTGGTAAATATTTGTAGTTATGGAGGGGGAAGCTAGGAAGAGAAGATATATTGGTCAATTAAGAAGTAAGGAACGCCAAATAATTATGAAGGTGTTATATTATTTTTGAAGTAAAATGCGTGTAAGTAAGGCAGTAAAATAAACAGCTAAGGCTATCGGGTGTTCAGAAGCAGTAGTGTATAAGATTAAAAAGGAAGTAATGAAAGGACCTCTAAGAACGCCATCGAAAAAGAAAGCAAAAAGGGCGGAAAAAAAAGAAGTGTATATTGAATAGTGCAATGTGGAGTGCGGCGAATTGTACATTCTTTACTGTTTGCAAATATTCCACCCAAGCTGAATATATTTTTGTCACGGTTCACCAGTGATGAGACCCTACCAAATTTCTCAAGGGCCATTCTTAGTCGATTCTTACATGATTTGAGGTCCGAATATGAAAGAAGGGCTAACAAGTACATATTAATAGAAAGAGACGATATCGATATCATCAGATGGCGACATAAATATCTAAAAGACGTAAAAAGGTTTAGGGACCAGGGGAAATCAATTGTTTATACAGACGAGTCATTTGTAAATTTAGGCCATACAGTAACAAAGGCATGGCGGGATACCAAAGTTAAAAGTGCCCGTCTCGTCAAGCAGCAATTGAAGGACTAAGTACAGGGTTCCAGCCACCTCGGGGTCGCGCGCGGAGAAAGATTCGCAACTAAAGCGCGTCTCACCCTTAAAAGACAGTACACGTTAAATGGAGCGCAGTGTTGCAACATGTACTAGTTGCGAATCCTTCTTCGCGAGCGACTCGAGGTGGCCTGAGTCCTGTACTTAGTCCTTCAATTGCTGCTTGACGAGACGGGCACTTTTAACTTTGGTATCCCTCCACGCCTTTGTTACTGTATGACCTAAATTTACAAATGACTCGTCTGTATAAACAATTGATTTCCCCTGGTCCCTAAACCTTTTACGTCTTTTAGATATTTATGTCGCCATCTGATGATATCGATATCGTCTCTTTCTATTAATATGCACTTGTTACCCTTTCTTTCATATTCGAACCCCAAATCAGAGTGGCCCTTGAGAAATTTGGTAGGGTCTCATCACTGTTGAACTGTGACAAAATTATATTCAGCGTGGGTGGAATATTTGCAAACAGTAAAGAATGAACAATTCGCCGCACTCCACCTTGCACTATTCAATCATATTGCGTTAACCTAGCGTTTTGTGTAGTCCCGCCCTTTTTGCTTTCTTTTTTCGATGGCGTTCTTAGAGGTCCTTTCATTAGTTCCTTTTTAATCATACACACTACTGCTTCTGAACACCCGATAGCCTTAGCTGTTTCTTTTACCGCCTTGCTTACACGCATTTTACTTAAAAAATAATCTAACACATTCATAATTATTTGGCGTTCCTTACTTCTTTATTTACCAACATATCGTCCCTTCCTAGCTTCACCCTGCATAACTACAAATATTTACAAAAATATTAAACAAATAACGCAATAACAGCTCACAGTTACACACACGGCTTCTTTCGAACTAATGCTAGTGCTGCTCCTTATACTATCTTCTGTGTCAGGCCTGACGCTGAATAGATGAATACCTTTTGTTTGCCTTACTGGATAAAAGAAAGAGGTTACTGCCTTTTGGTTTATTTTAAAAACTTTCTCCAACCTTCCTCAACATTTGTTCTCGCTGGTTCCCTGATGTAAACTCAATAACAAAAAAGTTTCACACTGCGTAACTTTTGCAGTGCACATATATAAAATTTTCCGAAAACATTTAATTTAAAAAATTCTAATACTTAACTGGGTAAACATAGAGAATTCAAAGTAGGCAGGTAGTAGCACTATAGTTTACTCTACCTAAGAAAAAATATAGATGCATTCTAGCAGTTAGTTTGTTAGTTAGTGCGTGATGAGTGTAGAAACAGCAAATATCGGACTTCTATTGAAAAAAACGTTTTCTGAAGAAATTTGGACCTATAGAAATGTATAATGACTCTGAAAAGGATACAGCCTGATAGAGAAAAAAATTCTGCATAGGATAATGTGTTCAAACCTGAAATTTATAACAAATGAATATTTATACCATGCTATTAGGAATCTGGCAACAGAGCGAGGGTAGAAAAGGACGCGGCTAATGGCAACTTGTATGCGCTAAATAGAGACAGAGATGTCCCATTTAACTCCATACTGTCTTCTAAGAGTGAAACGCTATATAGTACATGTTGCAACACTGCTCTCCATTTAACGTGTACTGTCTTCTAAGGGTGGAACGCGCTTTAGAACAAATACTTTCTCTAAAAATCTGATGTGTGCACTCACATGACTTTCTCTACTCTCGTACTAACCATTCTTACAAACTCCTATTCCTATATCTTCTTCGTGTTGGCCCAAATGAGCTCGTTATCGACGGGCCGTTAAACCCTACACATTCACTCACTCACCTTCGTGTTTGTTGAAATAAACATATGTACAAATTATCTTATTGCTTATTTCCTTGTAGGTGCAGGCTTTGTGCGATAGTCAAATATTTTAAAGCTGTGAGGTTCCGTTCTCTTTGCACACTTAACTAATAAAAAATAAACAACGATGTTTCATTTCACGGAAGTTTTAAGTTTTCAGAAACTCACATACATAACAAGGAATATCTCCGAAATGGTTCACCCTACAAGAAAATTTATTGGGACATAAATTGTGTATTTTAGCAAGATCTACATGTTTTGTATTTTTATGATTTGGTCAATCTCTAACGGTTTACCAGTTATGCAAAAGTCGTCCAGAGTAAATACGACTACAGGGGCTATAGCCAGAAAATTCAAGATATACATTTCATTTGTCATCAAAATATCTCAAACATGTGGTATTTTAATCAAAATCGTAAGAGCCATTTTTAAGAAAATCAAAATTTTCTAAAAATGTTCCATGTAAAGGGTAGTTTAGGGTGCGGCTATTTTCTTCAAAATCTTCGTGTCGCATCCTTGAAAGACATTAAACTTAAATACCAGCTTTGGTTTTTAACCGACTTTTCGTTTTTGAGTTATGCTGTCCACACACACACACACACACACACACACACACACACACACACACAGAGAGAGAGAGAGAGAGAGAGAGAGAGAGAGAGAGAGATACACACAGGGACCTTTTTCTAAAAATGCTTTTTTTTGGATTCAGGGGTCCTCAAAACATATATTTGCGGTGAAATCTCGACATCGAATTTTCGGGTGGAATACAATACTTCCCCTACTTACCAGTAGAGAAAGTAAAAAATGCAGTTAAACTTCTTAAAATTAACATTGCAAGCATAGAGCTTACAACCTGTATATATACAAGAATTGCTCGTTTAAATGTACAGGATATAATTTTACTTACCAAGCGGAAGACCCGGGATCGATTCCCGGTTCCGGCGTGTGGATTTGCTCCTGCTGAGATGCCAAGTCCGGGGTGCACTCAGCCTCGTTAGGTCCCTGAAGCCTATTGAGGAAATACTTGAGTAAAAAGTAGCGGCCATGGTTGCGTAGAACTGCATAATTGGTCGGGAGGGATCGGGGCGCTGACCACGTGCCACCCTCCAGCACTACACTCCGCTCATGATGCCCGTGCTGGACAGAAGTGGGGGATGCAGCAGCTGGGCGGTAGGACCTGGCCCGGAAAGGGCTCTTGCACCATGCGTTATAATTAGTGTTTCCCCTTTTCCTAATCTTTTCTGTAGATCAATATTAGTTCACGGTGAGATTTGCTTAGTTTCCATTTTCGCGACCCCACCGCGGACTGTCCGAGCGCTATTGATAAGACGAAGACATGAATTTGACATCAAGACATGACTCAAAATTCACGAAGTGACCTGTTAACCTCGTTCCAAATTGAACTCCTGCCCTAGATAAATTTGTGTTTCATGCCCACTTTCTAATTTATTTCATTTCCCATCTCGTGGTTTTGCATTGATTTAGTTGGCTCCCGCGATAGATTCTCACCCACGTTTCTTGATTCCCATATTCTAGAAAGTCCAAGCTTCTTGCATCTACAGCATTACGTTATATTTGCTTGATTACATTTTCTGTCCGCCTGACTGATTTTGAGATGACTGGTTTTCCCTCACAATGTTCCAACTTCCGGCCCTGGAAGTTGCTCTTCGCTCGCAAGGCTTTTGTCAGTTGTTACCTGGAAGCAACTACTGTATTTCCCCTGCCTTTCTTAACTGAGTTCCTCTCCTAAGTACATTCCTTTCCATGCTACACATAATATTCACTGTATATAAAATTTAGTATTTATTCTCTTTTGATGTTACTTTTTATAGCGATTCCTTCTTTTATTCCGTTCTCCTCTTATTCTTTACTAACGCTTTGTCCTTTTATGTTCCCTTTAATTTTTCTACCTTTGATCGAGCGATCATTACAACCTCGCAATTCATTTCCGGTCGAGTCCCAAAAACTGTCCCTTACATAAAATCCCTGCAGAACATTTCAATTCAATACAAATAAATGTTCGTTATGGTAAAACTAATAAGTTTACTTCCGTTAGAGATTTCGTTATAGGCGCTTACATCAAACCCATTTGGAACGGATTTTAAGCAATGTTTAGGCCAAACTTATCCATTTTTTCGGGAGTCATTTTCACTCTGACATACTTGTCCAAACATTTGCCTCACATTTTTCATGTAAATGTGATTTTTATTGCACTTAGAAAGTCCATATGAAAACTAGAGCAGATATATTCCCCTTTGAAGATATATCTATGTGGACAAGTCATCGAGATACTTCCCAGTGCCCACAATTTTTTAAAAGTAAATGATAACAAAGCTTTTAAACATAAACTTTGTTGGGTCGAAGAAATTCCCTGACAATCTTCACTGCGAATTCTTAGGGGGATGTAACTGCTAAGGTCAAAATTTCCGATTTTTTAAATTTGTTAGTTTTTGAAGGTTCATGTTTTTCTCGCTCTCCTTAAATTTTAACATGATATTCCAACTCTTAATGCACTAAAAATAGAATAATATTAGTGCGCTGATACTGACATACCCTCTTTTTAGTCAATATGAGCTTAACTGGAATCACAGCACCTGTTGTCCACATGTTTTGCAGATTCCAAAGCTAGTATTGTGTAAGGTTACATAACATATCTTGGGGAGGGTGACTCCTCATCCTATAAGCATGGCTTGGATACAAATTCTTATGACAATCCAGTTGAAAAACTGGAATGTATTCGGCACAATCACAAAAGGGTTGGTGAAAGACATGGTCGACTGCTGAAGGAGAAAACGCGTGTTCTCTTGTAGAATGGAAAAAGTTTAGGAGGTAAAGGAAGATTGGCTGCAAAGGAAATAGATTCACTACAAGTTTATTATGGAAAAGCCATGAGAATAACTCTAATGTAGAGAATATGAGGAAAGCAATTTGGGCCATTTACTTTCACAAACTGTCCACCAGAAACCTATGCACCAGTTGTGCCCCAAAGAAGGATGGTGTAAGTACAATATTGGCAGCCGCAGCTATACACAAAAGCATTCACTTCCAGAGGCAGCGCTACATGAAATAATCACCTCCTGAACTTTTGCAAAAATGTCTGCACGATAAAACCCAGAATAATAATGGAAGTTTGATTAGGTGCCCTAAAATCATTTGGTGGTCTAATAGTGCTGAATATTGCTATGTATAATGCTGTACTATATTATAATGAAGGAAATATGCAGAATTCAGGTTTTAAACAAGACTAAACTGGAACCTGAAGTATACACAATAACCATATTTAACTCCATGGATCAGAAGCAGAGTGAAATCTCCTGAAACTGCACCAGGAAGCAAGGCACCAGAAGAGGACCAAAAGAAGGAATCAAAATGTTGAGTAATATGCATATTGTGGTCATTAAGCATTGCTAGCCTCTGAAAGCAACGGTTTCTTCGTTCATGTACTTGAAAAATGCTTTAATTGCTCATTTCCGCAAATTACAATTTTCGTTACACATTTTCCTTTTTCTCAGCCACCATGAACATTAGAGCCATGAAACTTTTATGAAATATTTATAACTTAACATTAAAGCTCTTAGAAGAAGTTAAATGGGTTGCTAGAAATAGGTTTATGCTAGCTCTATACATTGAGATTATGCCAAAAATGTAAAAAAAGATTAATAATAATAATAATAATAATAATAATAATAATAATAATAATAATAATAATAATAATAATAATAATAATAATAATAATAATAATAATAATAATAATAATAATAATAATAATAATAATAATAATAATAATAATAATAATAATAATAATAATTAATAATAATAATAATAATAATAATAATAATAATAATAATAATAATAATAATAATAATAATAATAATAATAATAATAATAATAATAATAATAATAATAATAATAATAATAATAATAATAATAATAATAATAATAATAATAATAATAATAATAATAATAATAATAATAATAATAATAATAATAATAATAATAATAATAATAATAATAATAATAATAATAATAATAATAATAATAATAATAATAATAATAATAATAATAATAATAATAAAAAGTTTAAAAGTGTTTATCTCACATAAAAGCCTTTGGAAGCCAAAGGTTACCAACAGGTAACAGTAATTCAGTAAAAAAATTTAAATGAATTGCTTCACAAGTTTCAGAGAAAAAGAAACAATTTCTAACCATACTTTCACTTTTAGTTTAACTGTATTGCCCAAACTGTGTAAAAAAAATTCACCAATAATCCTTTTAGATACTACACTTTATAGATAACATGTGTGCAAAATTTCAAAAAGATACCTTTCATAATGAGCTAATGGAAATTTTTTAAATACATTAGTGGCTTCTGAGTTACATCCCCCTTAAAGATGAGTTTGGTTGTTACGGCTATAAATTAAAGCATTTTATTCAGTTTGATATCACAAATATTTAAAATATATTGCTGAATAATATAACTGCTGTTTGTCTGCATCATACAGACCAGAATACCAAATATGGTACTATACGTTGAGAACCAATAAATGTATTTGGAATTTCACGATCACTACCGTCGCCTAGTTAGTCTATACTTTTGTCTGTAAGTTTCTGACGAGGGTTCTGAGGTTAAGAACTTCATTCTTGTCACTCTTTTAACAAGTTCCTTTCTTTTATGGACATTAATGCGTTCACACAAAGCCAGATGGGGGCGCAAAATAGGAAAAAATAGCCCACGCTTGCCCTACGAGAAAGGTTCATTGCAACTAAGCCCTCAGCATCCTTGGCCGAACCTATTTGTCTTCATCTTCTTGTCGCCAGTGTCCTTAAGAAGGGAAATAAAATGGAGAGGAAACATTTGTGCTTACAGTTTCACTTAGAAGTCCAGTGTCTCATAATTCTTTTAGCCTTTTTTTCTCTCTCAATTTTATTACGGCTGCTACTTTTCCAAACACTACTACCTTCAACAAGGGTGATCTAATTTAATTCTTTATTGCGTGAATTATTTTGCTACATATACCACTCTTCTTGTAATTCCCGAACCCTGTCACAGGCACCTTAAAGGAAGTAGTTTGAACAGGCATGATTGCTAAAGGCCAGACGAAATGGACTGGTCATTCTTACAAAGTAGAACGTCGTGAGTTTAATCTCAGCCACTTCAATCAAATGTGGCTGTAGTAAAGGATGGGGAGGGTTAACGTAAGATAACCAGTAGAATGGTAGTAGAACAGTGGCGGGCAGAATAAGGTGTGCTCCGAATCTACTGTGCATGCAACTCGCGTAACGTTCTTGGTGGTTGTAGGAGTGGCATTTCTTCACCTCTTATGCTGTTGACAGAGGAGGATTGGTACAGTTAACGATCAGCGGGTTTGTTTCAAACAGAAAGAGGTGGTCTTACTATGTGAAATCGGAATTACACACATTGTCACCATCCGAGCATATGAAAAGACGTTCAGACTCTGGAGCAGTATGTGTAACAGCAATGTGTAGTTGCGCCAAGAGGTGGTTGTCTGAAACGCAAGATCTCAGTTTTGATTTTACTATGCTCATCACAGAAAAAAATGTTTACAGACATATGCGGAGCAAAACATTGCTGTAGCACTGTAACAGAGGTAACAAATCCTTTCAAACCAACATATATTACCTTAAACAGTTCATTGACCACGTCTGTGCTAATTAAATCTCACGCTGGATCTGTTTGTAGATCTATGAGTTCACATTGCAAGTTAACTCTTACATTGACTACATCCACAGTAAAAGGGTTAACAAACATTGAAATGTCATTCTCAATATTCCTGAAATCATGGAATCTATGTGAAGTAAACACGGTTTTTAACTCTTCAAGAATGGGAACATAACTAGTTTGTCCTCTGGCACAGTAGCTAGTGATTTTATACATTTGAAATAAGCATTTCATAATTTGAATTGTTGGTTCAGAGAGTTAAGTAAATTAATTAAATATTTTGTTGTTTAACGACACTATCAATGGTCAAGATCATATCAGAGTCACCGGTGTGCCGGAATTTCATCCGGCAGGACTTTTCTACATGCAAGTAGATCTACTAACATGGAGTACACTTAAAAGTCATCGGTCTGAGTCGGATTTGAACCCGCAACTTTGGGATCAGAAGGCCAGCGTCTAACCAACTGAGCCACCCAGACTTAAGGAAGTTACACATGTCATGGTACATTTGTTTTATTTAGATTGTAAACCTTCCAGAACTTTGGCACACTCTAAATCTGTAATTAATAATAATAATAATAATAATAATAATAATAATAATAATAATAATAATAATAATAATAATAATAATAATAATAATAATAATAATAATAATAATAATAATAATAATAATAATAATAATAATAATAATAATAATGATAATAATAATGATAATAATAATAATAATAATAGTAGTAGTAGTAGTAGTGGTAGTAGTAGTAGTGGTAGTAGTAGTAATAATAATAATAACAAATAATAATGATGATAACGATAATAATGATGATGGTGATGATGATAATAGAAAATGTATAATACATTTATAAAAATGTGGTTCAGAAAACGCTTACTGGTTTTTTTTCACTGTGTGCGGCATGATACCTACAATAAAGCCTTTGAATGTTGACTCGAAGAAAACCTTGTAATATATATTTTTAATGAGGCAGACGGTGTTAAAGACATAATTCCTCCACTGATCCCAGTCGCGAAAGGACCCTTGGACTCCTGAAATCAAATCAGGAAGCGGGGGGGGGGGGGGGGGGGGGGGGGGTTCACCATTGTGTTGCGTAGTTACACGGCGAAAGGTTTATGAATCACAGGGATTCACGAATGCGCTTTGGCCCACCTCTGGCGTTGATGATGATTAGACCTCGTACTTTTAGTTCCTAAAAATCTTAAATTAGGTACCTAAAATAGGTTCTATCACGAATCCAAACAGGTTCTAAAATTGTAAAAATAGGTGAACCAAAAATGACTTTTTATTTCCCATTACAAATTAGCCGAAACATTTCACTGCCTTTATTGTATATGTCCATAATTAGAGTCGCAGCAAATAACTAACCCCTTTTCTAAGTTTTCCAGTGAGAAACTACAGCGCTTTTCAGATAACACCGACTTACAAGACGAAAATGAGCGTTTTACATCAACTGATGTCCCCGAAGCATATCTAAATGTTGGTATTAGACGCAAGAGAACGACACATTCATGTTCAAGTGTTTTGCCAAACAAGAAGTCAGCAAATGTGCGGAGAACTGTTAGTCCTGGGTTTGTTTGAAGCACTGATTTGAGTTTTTCAGGAGCTTTTTCACCAACATAACCAGGGATCAAGTTGATGTTTTCTGTGCCCTCTTCTACGAGGTCAATCCCGTTTGGACTGGAGGCTCCAGAGCATAAATAGTTGGAAGAGTATTAAAGTCCCACGCTGTGGACGCCAATTTTGAAGTACGATTTATACTCCCACGTTGTGGTGCCACGATTGAAGGAAGTTTTATGGTCCTTCGTTGTAGACGCCAAGTTTGATTATGTATCTTCTTCGTTGGAGAGTATCTCTGCAGCCTGGTCCTCGAAGGTCTTGTAGTCCTATAGAATTGCTCTAAATGATCTATGAACTTGCCTCGGCTAACCGTTAGAGCTGAAACTGCCTATCTACAGGGTATGCACGGGCGGTGTTGACGGAATAATAACACACACAGTTCCTGGTAATTAATTTAATTCTCGGTAAGTTTTCACGATCGATATTCACCATGAGTTGTCGCCGTTTGAAAGTATAGTTACTATTACGTTCCTCTATCGTGGTTAAAATATACTTTACCACTTAATGTACTGCTAAGAAATATGTTCACTCTGTATAATATTCGCAGTAATAACCATTATGTCTAGGCACTAATTAGTGTTCGCAACCACTGCGCACAATATGCCACAGCACCGATGAGCGTTCTCCAATAGACTGTTGAGGCGACTACCCTCGCGTGTTCTCGGCCGACTGTTAAACCAAGCCACGCACGGTAACTATGAACCCGCGGGCTTAGCTTCGCTTCAAACGGAATTCTCAGAAACAGCTAGCTAGCGAGCCCTTAGCGCCTAGACATTTCCTGGAAAAACTGACCTAACAAGGGAACCCTTAGCGCCTAGGTATTTCCTGGAAACTTGCCTAACGTCCTTGGGCGGCCGAGCGGTCACTAATTACCTCAGGTAACAACACCCAAAACCTGAGCTGGCCCCTTTTACAAGTAACATTTTAACCATCTGAACCAGAAACCTTACATTATATAACCTTGAACTAGAATATTTACTCGCATACTAGTTATTGAAAACACCGTTGCTTCATATCTTAAAATTATCCATTCATAATAATCATTACATTAAATACCTTCACATTACTTTCTCATAATAATTTAATTATCATTTAGCTCATTATTAAAATCATATCTAATAATACGGTTCATAATTACGGTATCATAGTGAGAATTAGAAATGCATAATGTTATTTGATGAATGCAGTATCATGGACAATTGTTGGGTCCTGCTGAAGCCCTTTAGCTGCTCACTGCATCCTTCCCAGATTTCAAAACAATGTTCTTACTGTCCTCCATATTATGCATTGTTCACTGTGATTGTTGTCAAGGCACGACTGGCATACAGGCTTACACAGCGTTTCAATATTACCAAGTGAAGTAAACTAGGTAAAACTAGGTTCTAACGTGAAATGAGGTATTTTAGGTTGTATAGGACCACCATTTCCGAACATACACCCTAAGACACCCCCCCCCCAAAAAAAAGCCTCTGGAAGCGTATATTTGTCTAGGTCCAACCACTCGGCCATCCGCTCACATTGAATGGTTCAGACTTAATATGAGAAATGACCACAGAACAACCCTAAAGTCATATACGCTTCCAGAGTCTGCTCATTTTCAAATACCAATTCTAATGATAAAATCACTCAACAATCGTTCTACGCAACGTATCTTTCACAGCTATCTCACACTTACTGACACGCTGACCGACTCAAGAATTGCCTGCCTTCACGTGTTCCACAACCTTTTATACTGGCGATGACGTAGCCAGATCTTTCTCGAAGGTCCACAAACAATCCCGCCGCCAGACATTTCTCCAGGGACCTGGAAAACCTCTTTTTCTGACGTGCCGTGAAATTGTTGTCACGTGTTTTCTCCCCTGAGTGATGTGGAGAGGCTTGACCTTAAGCGCCTTTGATACGATCCATGACTGGTATATGGTGTGATGCAGCTTGACCCCAACTGTCCTTTGTTGTGCGCCGCGCAGAGATGTCTCAATATACATAGCTATCAATACTTTTATGTTATTGTTAAATGCAATATTCTGAAACTTCGACTAGATATTTTTATTGCCAATTGGCAACACTGTGCATTAGAGGGTTAAGTGAACAACATAGTTCCTACGCGATAAATGAAAGAAATAAGAATGATTAACTTGTCTATATCAGCGTAACATCATCAGAGCACCATTGCCATAAAACTGGACATCCTTAAAATCCTCCCAACTAGAATTTATGAACCACCATATGTTCAATCAAACTTCCAGAATGTACCTTTACCAGCCATAGGGGCTTTGTCTGTGGGCCAGGACCGGCTCTCTAAGCACTCGGCCGCCTACCTGGCGAAGTCCTAGTAGGGATATGACAAACACTTATTTTCGAGTAACGGTTACAACTCGCAGTTACTGTGCAGAAACCGAACGAGATGAATCAGGCGGTAACGTCTGTGGCCCGCATTCGGGATGTCGTCCATTCGATTCCCGGAACCGGGCCTCCTGACCCACGGTTCCTTTCGGAAGTTTCCCGTGTTTGCCAGACGAATGCTGGGAAGGATTTCCACATCCTCCGAATGTCCTGTCTCTCCATTTCGTTACATTGAACAATTCATTTCAGCCTTCCTTCCTTTAGGTTTCTTTCAGGGTTTGAAGCGTCGGTGAGTGTCGCGGCAGTAGCACGGCGCGCTGCAAATCTCTCCCCTCGGGTTAGAATTCGAGCCTACTGGTTGCCGTGCGCCCCATGCGATGGTACAGTCCTGTGGGGGAAGGGAACCGGTTTTCTGTCCCGCACCCCTCTTGGTAGGAACCCGAAGGGGTGAGAGAGGAACTGGGCCGAGCCAGCCTCCGTCGGGGTGATTCTAACTGGGAAAATGTAGGGATCCTGCCACCTGCTCTGTCGTGACAACGTTCCGGCCACCCTTTGTATCCATTCGCTTCATCCTTCCGCCCGGGGATGCCCCGTCAGGAACATAGACATAAAAGATCGCAAGTCACTCTCCGCAAGTTTTCATACTGTGCGGTAAGAGTTAGGTGTAACGGTTACCAGTAACTGTTAAGTTGTTTGTTTTTATGGTTATTATGTTCGTAGCTAGATTACATTAATGGTTACCAGTAACGATTAGCTATGTTTAAATATGAACGATATCAATATAGAATTACTTTATTATTTTATGCAAATTATAGAGAACTTTCCCTAGCTGTGGCAGCCCTTTACTACGGTGATTTGTAATCACAAAATGCATTCGCTCTGCTTTTACATTCCTGTACATATAGGTATACAGTTTGTACAGGTAAACTGAACTATATTTAAACCTAGGAATAGGAACAGGAAACATATAGAGGGCATTTGGCACTGAAGCTAGACTTATTGTACCTATGCCCCCGATGCATCGCGATGAGGTGAGAGGAGACTCCGAGCGGCCAAGTCCAGACTAGCAGTACGAACATAGAGGTTTACGAAGTTTTACGACTCCTCGTGGTCTTAGGTGTTCCAGGGCCTTCAAGGGGGACACCGGTGGGGCCCAGCGCCTCCATATGCTGCCCCCCTACCCGGATCCCGGAGGGATGGAAGGAGTTCCTGTGCGCATATCATTTCTTTCAGCTGTACCTAACGCCTTCGCTGACACTTGCGCCCCTGAAGGAATCATCAGGATAAACGATGGATGAAATGATTACTGAAATGATATGCAAGGACAGGAAATTCGGGGATGTACTTATCCTTCCCAACATTCGCCTAGCGCCTCGGAGAAACCCAAGAAAAATACTGTGGGCCAAGAAGGTTGGCCCAGTAATCAAACCCATGACCTCCCGAATGCAAGCTTCACTCGTTACCGCGGAGCCAACTCCCGCGGTATACCAATGGGAACTTAGATATGAACTTCACGTGATGTTTTTCTCTTTTTAGTAAAGCAATACCTAAGTGATATTTTACCTTGTTTGGCCAAAGCGGCCCGGGTTTGATCCCAGGCAACCGCATGTGGGATTCGTGGTGGACGAAGCGGCGCCGGGGCGGATTTCCTCCAGGTTCTCCGATTTCCCCCGCCATCTCATTCCACCGGTGCTCCATCTTCATTACATGTATCATTTGTATCACCGCCTGCGGTGCTGTATGTAGTAAAAGCGGGGGTTAAACACTACAAAAAGTTACCCTGTTTGGTCAAAAACATCGATTTTGAATTTTTATTGCAAAAAACACACCATACCTTAAATAATATACCTTCAAATTTTTAATCCCCTAACCGACTTTTCGTTTTTGAGTTATGCTGTCCACAGACTGACAGACACACACGCGCGCGGACCTTTTTCTAACAATGTTTTTGTTGTTATTCAAAACACATATTTCCGGTGAAATCTCGACATCGAATTTTTGGGTGGAATACAATACTTCCTCTACTTACTATACGTAGTAGAGAAAGTAAAAATGGGTGTCTGCCCCTTCCAAACTGCATCTCGTCAGGAAATACGTTATAGGTTCATATACTGAATACATCTTTCAGAAGAAGACAACGAATCTTCAATGTAGGATGCGGATTTTTCAGTTCAAACTCAGTTGTGTTTATGCAGAAAACAGTTAATAACCCATATCCAAAGTGTAGAACAATGTGTTACACCTGAGTTGCTCGCCAGTGTGTAACGGCGTACTCGCAGCCTTGCGTGAGTAAACCTGCAACACGCCGCACAGCTCTGCTTTGGGGTAAGCTGGCATCACGGCGCGGTTGTTACTGGCGGAGACCTGCGACGGGAAATGAGTAAGGTTGCTATCACCTTCACTCGGTGACGTTTTGGCTATCATCCTTTATCACCCTCTCTCTACAGCCGTGCTCCGAGAATGTTACTGCGTACTCGTGTGTACTCATGCTCAAACTCGCGGGTATGGAACAGCCTGGTTTAGAGGGTATGTAAATGCCTTTCGTCTTATTCTCGAGTGTTTAAAGACATGCCTTGAGCATCAAGGGTAACTTATGTAACACCTTTAAAACTGTTGAAGCATGTAGAAAGGTTAACTGAGCTCTAAGTAATGCTGCCACGTGTCGGAAAATGTTCCAACAAAGTGCTTCACATTGTTCCAGTGCTATAGAAAGTGCGCTAAAACACTTTTTTATTTTGGGCTCAACTAAACCCTAAGGGCTCGAGTAACCCTTGTTTACGGTAGTACTTTTATAACATCAGTTGCCAACATCATCATGAAACAAGGCTATCCAGCTTGGCAGTGACGTCACTACCAATTGACGGACTATCAGCCGCCCATGCTGTAAAATACAAAATTTCCAGTATCTAGTAATATCTAAAAATAACCGGAGAATCTATTAGCGTAGACATTTTCTGCTTCCGTCTGTGCACACGAAACAACTTGTCAACGGCAGCAAATACGAGGTTAGATTCTCTATACAGGAGTTAGAAGACAATTTTTCAACATTTTAAAGATTTGATTCTATTCAGTACAAAAGTAAAGGTAGTTTCCACATAGTATCCTAAAATTTCTAACCATACTTTAAATAAACTGCACGTACGAAGCTGGATTCTATACAAATATGAAGCCGAAATTGTGAACGCCATAATTACGGACATAATACTGCGTCACATGGCACAATTAAATAATCAGGGAATGTTAAAGTCGTTACATGTATAAATCTACAGAATTAGCAAGGAGTAGTTACGGTTAAAGTTGTTAGAAGGGACACGTAATGTTGCAGGCAAGTCATTAGAGGTAAAGTCCAGGTAGTCAGCCTGATACACAGTAATACCGGTTTTCCTGGAAATCGCTCAGCGCAGGTGTTGAGTAGGTAAACAAGGGATGGTCGCGGAGACTTCTTCGAAACCCGTCGTAGGGACATTAAGAGCTGAAGAGCATTGAGAGCGTCATGACGCGTAGTTTTCGCGCCATGAAATTGGAGGGGTTTTTGAGGGGAAGAGAGGTGACTTCTGACCGGGAGCGCACGGAGCAGGCAGTTGCCCTCCAGAACCCGACGGGGCAGTACAGTGGCCCTCTAGAATCCGACGGGGCAGTACACGTGCCGCCCATACCGCCGAGCGAGCATCTCAGCTACGGGACTTGTATTCCGGATCCTCAAGTGTGAGGACACATTATAGTTAATACTAACAATCTTCGGTCTTAGTAAAGACACGGTAACGACTCAACGTATTTAATAACGATCGGTAAATCTCACGCTTTCTTATTTTGGGAGAATAAAAGTGTTTCAACGAAGTTCTGGTTTTATTTGGAAACACTCACGCATACCCTGAGGTTAAGATCACATGCCAGAGCAGCCGGAGCAGAAGACACCAGAAAGCAGCATTCTGCGTAGGAAAGCGGAAAGGAGGAGCGACGAGACCGCATCAAATAGTTTCAAAAAAAATTAACAATGTGTTTCGACTTTGGTTAATGTTGGTACAGAACTCAGGGTAGTTAAGATGCATTCTGCTCGAAGGATGTTCAATTTTAGACCGTCCAACTGAGCGAGACGACTCCGTGGTAACGTGTGGGGCTTGCATTCGGGAGATCGAGGGTTCGAATCCGGTGGTCGGCCTTTCTGATCCATAGGTTTCTTCGGGAGCTTCCCCGGGTCGCTAGGCGAATGCTGAGAATGATAACTACATCCCTCCCATTTCCTGTCCATTCACTTCACTTCGTTAATCATTTCATTCATCTTCCATCCGGTTGAACGTTTCAGAGTCTCAATTGTCAGTGAAGGCGTTAGGTGCAGTTTGGCACAGGAACTCTCTCCGTCTCTCGTTGTCGGTGAGTTCCGGAGGGGGGCGGCATATGGGGACAGTGGACCCCTAAGAGGTCCCCATGGGTGCACCCGGAACGCCTAACATCTCGAGCAATTCACAATAATAATTTCTTGGTTTTTAAGAAGGAAGCTTTAAAATAGCTCATTATATTTAAACATAATGTTCAAAACATCCATCGTGGGGAGAGTCCTTCCGAGAGGCCTTCTTTTTTATTTTAAATTAATATCTCAATTAAAGTAAATTTTATATAAAACGTGACAGTGTGAAGTCATGAAAACTGGAATGTTAATCGGGTGCTTCAGGAAAAAAATACCCAGTCATATCATAAATTCTGCCACAACTATAGACGTGGATAGCACAACAAGCAATGACACTCTCCAAAACATAGTTAATACCATTTACTAACTACAATTCAAAGAACAGGTATTTATGTTATGAGTCTTATAAGGGCAACGTTGTCCTTAAGCCACCTAAGGACAATGTTCCCGAGAATATAGCACACCAAGATGGGCGCTCGGTAGGTCCAGATCCGAATCCCCTAGATTACTAACTAAGGAATATCATCGAGAATAAAGCTCGCTCGACCCAGAAATCTGGAGGTCCTAAAACGTGATATCAAGTGAACAGGGCAGAATCTGCACATAAGTGTAACGTCGCAGATGATTGGCCTCGACGTTTGAAAGCCTGGGTGGCCTCCAAAGGAGGATATTTTAAGTAACCATCTGTTCTTTATGTTCACTATACTATAGTTAATAAATGGTATGAAAATGTTTTGGATAGTGTCATTCTTTGTTGTGCCACCCACGTTTATAGTTGTGCAGAACTTACGATACGACTAGGTAGTTCCTGACATTGATAGCTTTTCTCTGTCAGTTTAAAAAATTTTCACTGTAATTTAAGATACACAAAACAATTTGATGTAACAACTTCTTGTAAAAGGATTTTGTAAACACCACAGACGTAAAGGTATAAAATATCGGGATACAAGTGTAGTAAGTACATCTTTGTAGAACGAGAAAACACAGGTGAAGTCAGTGTTGACACTACGGGTCTCTGCAAAGAATTAACTCTCTTGGATTGCACACTGATTTTGACGTTATTGGGTAATAGAAATATTTGCACTAAACTAAAAATAATAACTGTCAGGTTCGGCCTATACAAATTGGTGATCGATTAGTTATGCTTGCTAGTGTTGACCTAAACAGTGAATAACTGAAGGTAACATGGTTACTTGCACCGAGAGAATTATAACTAAATGTTGCATATATTAAGTGGTAAATCGGTAAATGTTAACAAAGAAGGGGAGATAATGATGGAATAATTTAAATAGTAAAATTCAAGCATAAAATATTATATTGCATGTCTGCAAGAATAAATACACACATCAATATGTGGAAGATAAAATACATTTTATTAGTGCTTTCGGCCAAAGTGCAAATCGTATAGAGTGCAGAGGTTTCAATTCCCCGTGCATGATAGCTTGAGCGGGATGTGGATAAAAAGGCACTGTCGAAAAAACGTAAAACCAATGGAACAAACTATCCTGAAGTACTGTATTATCGTTTGTTCTTTCTACTTATTCAAAAGCATAATTCTTTTCTCCATTTATTTTATTGCTAGAACTTTTTATAATGGAGGCCAATACTTTCTGGAGTCACTGTATATACACCAAAGTCGTATAGTTGTACAGCACATATTGGAGTGGAAGGAGTAGGACAGACGTGGAGGAGGAATTCGGCACTTTGAAGCCTTAAGTACTTTGGTGCCTGTGCCTCGAAGGGGCGACCCTGGTAGGTGAAGCCAAAATTGTGAACGCCATAATTATGGAAATAATACTACTTCACATGGCAGAATTAAATAACCGGGAAATATTAAAATCGTCGTATGTATAAAAGGTACAGACCTGGGAACATCGTTCACGGTTAAAATTGTCAGAAGGGACATATAATGGTACAGACAAGTCATTGGTGGCAAGTTCCAGGTAATCAGTCTGAAACATTGTAAGACCAGTTTTCCTGGAAATCGCTTAGTGCAGGTGTGTTGAATAGGAAAACAAGGGATGGTCATATACGCTTCGGCGAAACCCAGTTGCAAGCGTAGAAGTAATTAAGAAGGGAAAGGCATTGACTTGTCACCGAGTGAGCAGGTCAGTCGAACACTTGTCGCCCAGAACCCCGAGTGGTCAGGTCAGTCGAAGACTTGTCGCCCAGATCCCCGAGTGATCAGGTCAGTCGAACACTTGTCGCCCAGATCCCCGAGTGATCAGGTCAGTCGAACACTTGTCGCCCAGAACCCCGAGTGGTCAGGTCAGTCGAAGACTTGTCGCCCAGATCTCCGAGTGGTCAGGTTAGTCGAAGACTTGTCGCCCAGAACCCCGAGTTGTCAGGTCAGTTGAACACTTGTCGCCCAGATCTCCGAGTGGTCAGGTCAGTCGAAGACTTGTCGCCCAGAACCCCGAGTGGTCAGGTCAGTCGAACACTTGTCGCCCAGATCCCCGAGTGGTCAGGTCAGTCGAAGACTTGTCGCCCAGAACCCCGAGTGGTCAGGTCAGTCGAACACTTGTCGCCCAGATCTCCGAGTGTTCAGGTTAGTCGAAGACTTGTCGCCCAGATCCCCGAGTGGTCAGGTCAGTCGAAGACTTGTCGCCCAGATCTCCGAGTGGTCAGGTCAGTCGAAGACTTGTCGCCCAGAACTCCGAGTGATCAGGTCAGTCGAAGACTTGTCGCCCAGATCCCCGAGTGGTCAGGTCAGTCGAACACTTGTCGCCCAGAACCCCGAGTGGTCAGGTCAGTCGAAGACTTGTCGCCCAGATCCCCGAGTGATCAGGTCAGTCGAACACTTGTCGCCCAGATCTCCGAGTGGTCATGTCAGTCGAAGACTTGTCGCCCAGAACTCCGAGCGAGCAGGTCAGTCACAGGACTTGCCTTCCGGATCCTCGAGTGTGAGGACACATTACATTTTACAGTAACAATCTTCGGTCTTAGTAAAGACACAGTAACGACGTAACGTTTCTAATAGCGATCGGCAAATCTCAAACATTTACTTTGTTTGTGAATAAAAGTGTTTCAACGAGAGTTCTGGCTTTTATGTGAAAATACCCACGCATACCCAGAAATTAAGGTCCATGCCGAGCAGCTGGAGCAGAAACCACCTGAGAACAGCATTCCGCTTAGGATAGTGGAAAAGAGGAAGCGGTAATCCCGCACCAGAGGGAGGGGTGAGACGAGGGGAGTCAGAGAGTGGCCAGACCAAAGGAGAGTAGACACAGCAGAGAGTCCCTGCATTTTCCCAGTTGTAAAGTTTCCGATACCAGCCAATGCCTACACCGGTCTCCCGCCGGTTCTCACAGAGCGCCGCCTGCTGGGGCTCCTGTACAGAATATAGCACAATGCCTATACTTGAACTTGTCTGAGCATGACAGATGAACAGGACTTATGGCTCTATTCTAACCATTCTTACAATGGAATCACTCTAGTGACAATTCCCAAAAGGTACCTGTGTCCAACATGGAAACTAATGAGACACATCAGGTACGGAAGTTTAGTTATATGTCTAAAGGCAGGCTCATACTTTGACGCGCAGAAGCGAAGCGCGGCGCGCCGAACAGAACCAGCTCGCTCACACCTATCGGAAGCAAGACGCGCCGGAGAGTTGATGTGCCAAGGTCAGTCATTGTCAGTCAGCACAATGGATCACTTGGCTGTACTAGCGCTAATTTGCGAAGAAGCAGAAAAAGAGGAGCTTAGGTAAAACAGAAGATTCTTGGTGCATGATATAAACTTATCCAGGAATATAAATCATGTTTTTTTTTACACTGTTTGATTGTCTGTTGCGTGAAGATAAGTTAAAAGTGTACTGATCCCAAGGTCACGGGTTCAAATTCGGCCTAGACCGATGTTTTTTAAGTATGCTTAAAAACGACAGCTCCATGTCAGTAGATTTACTGGCATGTAAAAGAACCCCTGCGGGACAAAATTCCAGCACACCGGTGACGCTGATGTGATCCCGGCAATTGACAGCGTCGTTGAAACAACAAAATAAAAAAAAATTGAAAGTGTACTTTAGAATGAGCGTAACGAAGTTTCAGCAGATATTTCATCTTACTGCATTACAATACAATACATTTCATGTTAAACTACTATTTTACATGGCCATTTTCCAAATTCAAGTATGCGCGTATTACTGGTATTGTTAGAAAGGTTAACTATTGATTCCCTCACAAGATATTTTGTACCACCCCCACTACCAGCACTAATTATTATTATTATTATTATTATTATTATTATTATTATTATTATTATTATTATTATTATTATTATTATTATTATTATTATTATTATTATTATTATTATTATTATTATTATTATTATTATTATTATTATTATTATTATTATTATTATTATTATTATTATTATTATTATTATTATTATTATTATTATTATTATTATTATTATTATTATTATTATTATTATTATTATTATTATTATTATTATTATTATTATTATTATTATTATTATTATTATTATTATTATTATTATTATTATTATTATTATTATTATTATTATTATTATTATTATTATTATTATTATTATTATTATTATTATTATTATTATTATTATTATTATTATTATTATTATTATTATTATTATTATTATTATTATTATTATTATTATTATTATTATTACTATTACTATTATTATTACTATTACTATTACTATTACTATTACTATTACTATTACTAT